>JAVJIX010000282.1:302500-305000 GCA_036785185.1 Paratrypauchen microcephalus
GTCTCCGTGGAGATGCCGTGTCTCCTGCCCGTCTCCGTGGAGACGTGCCTCCTGCTCGTCTCCGTGGAGACGTGCCTCCTGCTCGTCTCCGTGGAGACGTGTCTCCTGCCCGTCTCCGTGGAGACGTGTCTCCTGCACGTCTCCGTGGAGACGTGCCTCCTGCCCGTCTCCGTGGAGATGCCGTGTCTCCTGCTCGTCTCCGTGGAGACGTGTCTCCTGCTCGTCTCCGTGGAGACGTGCCTCCTGCCCGTCTCCGTGGAGACGTGCCTCCTGCCCGTCTCCGTGGAGATGCCGTGTCTCCTGCCCGTCTCCGTGGAGACGTGCCTCCTGCCCGTCTCCGTGGAGATGCCGTGTCTCCTGCCCGTCTCCGTGGAGACGTGCCTCCTGCTCGTCTCCGTGGAGACGTGTCTCCTGCCCGTCTCCGTGGAGACGTGTCTCCTGCACGTCTCCGTGGAGACGTGCCTCCTGCCCGTCTCCGTGGAGATGCCGTGTCTCCTGCCCGTCTCCGTGGAGACGTGCCTCCTGCCCGTCTCCGTGGAGATGCCGTGTCTCCTGCCCGTCTCCGTGGAGACGTGCCTCCTGCTCGTCTCCGTGGAGACGTGTCTCCTGCTCGTCTCCGTGGAGACGTGTCTCCTGCCCGTCTCCGTGGAGACGTGTCTCCTGCACGTCTCCGTGGAGACGTGCCTCCTGCCCGTCTCCGTGGAGATGCCGTGTCTCCTGCTCGTCTCCGTGGAGACGTGCCTCCTGCTCGTCTCCGTGGAGACGTGCCTCCTGCCCGTCTCCGTGGAGACGTGCCTCCTGCCCGTCTCCGTGGAGACGTGCCTCCTGCACGTCTCCGTGGAGATGCCGTGTCTCCTGCACGTCTCCGTGGAGACGTGCCTCCTGCACGTCTCCGTGGAGATGCCGTGTCTCCTGCCCGTCTCCGTGGAGACGTGTCTCCTGCTCGTCTCCGTGGAGACGTGCCTCCTGCTCGTCTCCGTGGAGACGTGCCTCCTGCCCGTCTCCGTGGAGACGTGCCTCCTGCACGTCTCCGTGGAGACGTGCCTCCTGCACGTCTCCGTGGAGATGCCGTGTCTCCTGCACGTCTCCGTGGAGACGTGCCTCCTGCACGTCTCCGTGGAGACGTGTCTCCTGCCCGTCTCCATGGAGACGTGCACAGCCTGATGTTATAAGTTATTCCACAGTCTGGGCTCGCCGCTCCACAGATGTGACCTGTGACTTGGCCTGTTTTGACTCCGTACAAGATTTTAATGCCCCACTGTGGAACATTACACAGGCCTGAGTGTTCAGAACAGAGGAGCTCCTCCTCCTCTTCTCCTCCTCTCCTCCTCTTCTCCTCCTCTTCCTCTCCTCTTCCTCTCCTCTTCCTCTCCTCCTCCTCTTCTCTTCCTCTCCTCCTCCTCTCCTCCTCCTCTTCCTCTCCTCTTCCTCTCCTCTTCCTCTCCTCCTCCTCTTCTCTTCCTCTCCTCCTCCTCTTCTCTTCCTCTCCTCCTCCTCTCCTCCTCCTCTTCCTCTCTCCTCCTCTCCTCCTCCTCTTCTCCTCCTCTCCTCCTCCTCTTCTCCTCCTCTTCTCCTCCTCTTCTCCTCCTCTCTCCTCTCTCCTCCTCTCCTCCTCCTCTTCCCCTCCTCTCCACACAGAGTACATGGAAGTATACAGAGTACATGAGGTACACAGAGTACATGAGGTACACAGAGTACATGAGGTACACAGAGTACATGGAAGTATACAGAGTACATGGAAGTATACAGAGTACATGGAAGTATACAGAGTACATGAGGTACACAGAGTACATGAGGTACACAGAGTACATGGAAGTACACAGAGTACATGAGGTACACAGAGTACATGAGGTACACAGAGTACATGGAAGTATACAGAGTACATGGAAGTATACAGAGTACATGAGGTACACAGAGTACATGAGGTACACAAAGTACATGGAAGTACACAGAGTACATGAGGTACACAGAGTACATGGAAGTACACAGAGTACATGAGGTACACAGAGTACATGAGGTACACAGAGTACATGGAAGTACACAGAGTACATGAGGTACACAGAGTACATGGAAGTACACAGAGTACAAGAGGTACACAGAGTACATGGAAGTACACAGAGTACAAGAGGTACACAGAGTACATGGAAGTACACAGAGTACATGGAAGTACACAGAGTACAAGAGGTACACAGAGTACATGGAAGTACACAGAGTACATGGAAGTACACAGAGTACATGAGGTACACAGAGTACATGAGGTACACAGAGTACATGAGGTACACAGAGTACATGGAAGTATACAGAGTACATGGAAGTATACAGAGTACATGGAAGTATACAGAGTACATGAGGTACACAGAGTACATGAGGTACACAAAGTACATGGAAGTACACAGAGTACATGAGGTACACAGAGTACATGGAAGTACACAGAGTACATGAGGTACACAGAGTACATGAGGTACACAGAGTACATGGAAGTACACAGAGTACATGAGGT
>JAVJIX010000282.1:312500-345000 GCA_036785185.1 Paratrypauchen microcephalus
TCCAGAATATTCCAGTGTGGCAAAAAACTGATCTATCTCCATGGAGAATGTTCCAGAGTGTGGCTTTAACTCTCTGTTTCCATGGAGATACACTGGTGATGTGCCTCCTGCAGAAGGTTACACACTGGAGCTTTAAAACTGAGATGAAGAACAGGTCAACATCTGTGGAGCAGAAGACACCTCCTCCTCTCTCCTCTATCTTTCTCTCCTCCTCCTCCTCTCCTCCTCCCTCCTCCTCTCTCCTCCTCTCTCCTCTATCTTTCTCTCCTCCTCCTCCTCTCCTCCTCCCTCCTCCTCCTCCTCTCTCCTCCTCTCTCCTCTATCTTTCTCTCCTCCTCCTCCTCTCCTCCTCCCTCCTCCTCCTCTCCTCCTCCTCTCCTCCTCCTCCTCCTCCTCTCTCCTGCTCTCTCCTCTATCTTTCTCTCCTCCTCCTCCTCTCCTCCTCCTCCTCCTCTCTCCTCCTCCTCTCCTCCTCTTTCTCTCCTCCTCCTCCTCTCCTCCTCCTCCTCTCTCCTCCTCCTCTCTCTCCTCCTCCTCTCCTCCTCTCCTCTCTCCTCCTCCTCCTCTCCTCCTCTCCTCCTCCTCCTCCTCCTCCTCTCCTCCTCCTCCTCCTCCTCTCTCCTCCTCTCTCCTCTATCTTTCTCTCCTCCTCCTCCTCCTCTCCTCCTCCTCCTCTCCTCCTCCTCTCCTCCTCCCTCCTCCTCTCCTCCTCCTCCTCCTCCTCTCTCCTCTATCTTTCTCTCCTCCTCCTCCTCTCCTCCTCCTCCTCCTCTCTCCTCCTCCTCTCCTCTATCTTTCTCTCCTCCTCCTCCTCTCCTCCTCCCTCCTCCTCCTCCTCTCCTCCTCTCTCCTCTATCTTTCTCTCCTCCTCCTCCTCTCCTCCTCCCTCCTCCTCCTCCTCCTCCTCTCTCCTCCTCTCTCCTCCTCTCTCCTCCTCCTCCTCCTCTCTCCTCCTCTCTCCTCTATCTTTCTCTCCTCCTCCTCCTCCTCTCTCCTGCTCTCTCCTCCTCTCTCCTCCTCCTCCTCTCTCCTCCTCTCTCCTCTATCTTTTCTCCTCCTCCTCCTCTCCTCCTCCTCCTCCTCCTCCTCCTCTCTCCTCCTCTCTCCTCTATCTTTCTCTCCTCCTCCTCCTCTCCTCCTCCTCCTCTCTCCTCCTCTCTCCTCTATCTTTCTCTCCTTCTCCTCCTCCCTCCTCCTCCTCCTCTCTCCTCCTCTCTCCTCCTCCTCCTCTCTCCTCCTCCTCTCTCCTCCTCTCTCCTCTATCTTTCTCTCCTCCTCCTCCTCTCCTCCTCTCTCCTCCTCCTCCTCCTCTCTCCTCCTCTCTCCTCTATCTTTCTCTCCTCCTCCTCTGCTCCTCTCCTGCTCCTCTCCTCCTGCTCCTCTCCTCCTGCTCTCCTCCTACTCCTCTCCTTCTCTCCCCTCCTCCTGTCTCCTCCTCTCCTCCTCCTCCTCTCTCCTCCTCCTCCTCTCCTCCTCTCTCCTCCTCTCTCCTCCTCCTCCTCTCTCCTCCTCTCTCCTCTATCTTTCTCTCCTCCTCCTCTGCTCCTCTCCTGCTCCTCTCCTCCTGCTCTCCTCCTACTCCTCTCCTTCTCTCCCCTCCTCCTGTCTCCTCCTCTCCTCCTCCTCCTCCTCCTCTCTCCTCCTCTCCTCCTCTCCTCCTCTCTCCTCTCTCCTCCTCCTGTCTCCTCCTCTCCTCCTCCTCTCCTCCTCCTCTCCTCCTCTCCTCCTCCTCTCCTCCTCTTCTCTCCTCCTATTGTCTACTCCTCTCTCCTCCTCTCTCCTCTATCTTTCTCTCCTCCTCCTCTGCTCCTCCTCCTCCTCTCCTCCTACTCCTCTCCTCCTCCCTCGTTCCTCTGATGACATCATCTCTCTTTCTTCAGGTAAAGCTGCTGAGGAGCTGGAAGTCACATGACTCTGGTCACATGACCCAGGATTCCCCTTCCCGCGCCCTTATACGGTCATACTGCAGACACCCCCTCCCTCCTCTTCTGCACCTCCCTCCATTCCTCCCTCCTCCTCCACCCCCCCACACTCTCTCCCTCCATCCCTCCTCCACCCCCCCACTCTCCCTTCTCTTCTTCTGCACCTCCATCCACCCCCCCACACTCCCCCTCCTCTTCTGCAACTCCCTCCATCCCTCCACCCCCCACTCTCCCTTCTCCTCTTCTGCACCTCCCTCCACCCCCCAGACTCCCTCTCTCCATCCCTCCTCCACCCCCCCACACTCCCTCCCTTCTCTTCTGCACCTCCCTCCACCCCCCACACACTCCCCCTCCTCTTCTGCACCTCCACCCCCCACACTCCCTCCCTTCTCTTCTGCACCTCCCTCCATCCCTCCACCCCCCACACTCCCCCTCCTCTTCTGCACCTCCCTCCATCCCTCCACCCCCATACTCCCTCTCTCCATCCCTACTCCACCCCCCCTCTTCTGCACCTCCCCTCACCCCCCCCACACTCCCTCCCTTCTCTTCTGCACCTCCCTCCACCCCCCACACTCCCTCTCTTCTGCACCTAGAGTTTAGTCTTATTCTAATCCTGGTTTAGTTTTGGTCTAGTCCATATTTAGTCCTGGTTTAGTCCTGGTCTAGACCTGGTTTAGTCCTGGTTTAGTCCTGGTCTAGTCCTGGTTTAGTCCTGGTCTAGTCCTGGTTTAGTCCTGGTTTAGTCCTGGTTTAGTCCTGGTCTAGTCCTGGTTTAGTCCTGGTTTAGTCCTGGTTTAGTCCTGGTCTAATCCTGGTTTAGTCCTGGTTTAGTCCTGGTTTAGTCCTGGTCTAATCCTGGTCTAGTCCTGGTTTAGTCCTGGTCTAGTCCTGGTTTAGTCCTGGTTTAGTCCTGGTTTAGTCCTGGTCTAGTCCTGGTTTAGTCCTGGTTTAGTCCTGGTTTAGTCCTGGTCTAATCCTGGTTTAGTCCTGGTCTAATCCTGGTCTAGTCCTGGTTTAGTCCTGGTTCAGTCCTGGTTTAGTCCTGGTCTAATCCTGGTTTAGTCCTGGTCTAGTCCTGGTTTAGTCCTGGTTTAGTCCTGGTTTAATCCTGGTTTAGTCCTGGTTTAGTCCTGGTTTAGTCCTGGTTTAGTCCTGGTCTAATCCTGGTTTAGTCCTGGTCTAGTCCTGGTTTAATCCTGGTTTAGTCCTGGTTTAGTCCTGGTTTAGTCCTGGTCTAGTCCTGGTTTAATCCTGGTTTAGTCCTGGTTTAGTCCTGGTCTAGTCCTGGTTTAGTCCTGGTTTAGTCCTGGTTTAGTCCTGGTTTAGTCCTGGTTAAGTCCTGGTTTAGTCCTGGTTTAGTCCTGGTTTAGTCCTGGTCTAGTCCTGGTCTAGTCCTGGTTTAGTCCTGGTCCCCCCGGAGGAGCTGGAGGAAGTGTCCCGGGTGTTGCCCCCCCGGCCCCGGATAAGAGGAAGAACATGGATGGATTGTTTTGAAAACACTGGAGCACGAGTGGTGTAGGCTTGTGGGCGGAGTCTCGTACTGCTGGGTTTGAATAGGGCCCTGGAGAGATCGCTAAATGACTCAAACCTGCAGGAATGAAAAAACCTGAACAGAAACCAAAGGTCTTTTTTAAACTTTTCACCCAGTGACCTCTCCTCCTCTTCTCCTTTCCTCTCCTTCATTCCTCTCCTCCATTCCTCTCCTCCTCTCCTCCTCTCCTCTCCTCTCCTCTTCCTCTCTTCTCCTCCTTGAAGAAAGTTGGAGTTTTCTGTTTTTTTTTCTTACATAAACCAAAGTTCTTTTTTAAACTTTTCGCCCGGTGACCTCTCCTCTGCAGCTCTGATGATCTCACCTCTCTCCTCCTCCTCTCCTCTCCTCCTCTCTCCCTCCATCACCCATCTCTCCATCCTCACACGCTCCGCTCCTATTGCCCCCCATCTCCTGCCTCATCTGCCCTCCACCAATCAGGACCCAGTGGTGATCTCATCCCACAGAACGGTCCAATCACAGCGCTCTCCCCACCTGCTCTCCTTTCCTCTCCTCCTCCTCCCTCCACCCCCCCACACTCCCTCCCTTCTCTTCTGCACCTCCCTCCACCCCCATACTCCCTCTCTCATCCCTCCTCCACCCCCCACACCCCCCTTCTGCACCTCCCCTCACCCCCACACTCCCTCCCTTCTCTTCTGCACCTCCCTCCACCCCCACACTCCCCCTCCTCTTCTGCACCTCCTCTCACCCCCACACTCCCTCTCTTCTCTTCTGCACCTCCCCTCACCCCCACACTCCCTCTCTTCTCTTCTGCACCTCCCCTCACCCCCCCACACTCCCTCTCTTCTCTTCTGCACCTCCCCTCACCCCCCCACACTCCCTCTCTTCTCTTCTGCACCTCCCCTCACCCCCCCACACTCCCTCTCTTCTCTTCTGCACCTCCCCTCACCCCCCCACACTCCCTCTCTTCTCTTCTGCACCTCCCCTCACCCCCCACACTCCCTCTCTTCTGCACCTCCCCTCACCCCCCCCCACACTCCCTCCCTTCTGCACCTCCCCTCACCCCCCCCACACTCCCTCCCTTCTCTTCTGCAATGGTTTAGTCTTATTCTAATCCTGGTTTAGTTTTGGTCTAGTCCATATTTAGTCCTGGTTTAGTCCTGGTTTAGTCCTGGTCTAGTCCTGGTTTAGTCCTGGTTTAGTCCTGGTTTAGTCCTGGTCTAGTCCTGGTTTAGTTCTGGTTTAGTCCTGGTTTAGTCCTGGTCTAGTCCTGGTCTAGTCCTGGTTTAGTCCTGGTTTAGTCCTGGTTTAGTCCTGGTTTAGTCCTGGTCCCCCCGGAGGAGCTGGAGGAAGTGTCCCGGGTGTTGGCCCCCCGGCCCCGGATAAGAGGAAGAACATGGATGGATTGTTTTGAAAACACTGGAGCACGAGTGGTGTAGGCTTGTGGGCGGAGTCTCGTACTGCTGGGTTTGAATAGGGCCCTGGAGAGATCGCTAAATGACTCAAACCTGCAGGAATGAAAAAACCTGAACAGAAACCAAAGGTCTTTTTTAAACTTTTCACCCAGTGACCTCTCCTCCTCTTCTCCTTTCCTCTCCTTCATTCCTCTCCTCCATTCCTCTCCTCCTCTTCTCCTCCTCTCCTCCTCTCCTCTCCTCTCCTCTTCCTCTCTTCTCCTCTTCCTCTCTTCTCCTCCTTGGAGAAAGTTGGAGTTTTCTGTTTTTTTTTCTTACATAAACCAAAGTTCTTTTTTAAACTTTTCGCCCGGTGACCTCTCCTCTGCAGCTCTGATGATCTCACCTCTCTCCTCCTCCTCTCCTCTCCTCCTCTCTCCCTCCATCACCGCTCTCTCCATCCTCACACGCTGCGCTCCTATTGACCCCCATCTCCCGCCTCATCTGCCCTCCACCAATCAGGACCCAGTGGTGATCTCATCCCACAGAACGGTCCAATCACAGCGCTCTCCCCACCTGCTCTCCTTTCCTCTCCTCTTCTCCTCCTCCCCTCCTCCTCCTTTCCTTCCTCCTCTCCTCCTTTCCTCCTCTCCTCCTCCCCTCCTCCTCCTTGCCTCCTCTCCTCTTCTCCTCCTCCCCTCCTCCCCTCCTCTTCTCTCTCGTTGTGTGATGGAGGGATATTCCCGTAAACCGCAGAGTCGTGAGCTCAGACTCGATTAAACCTGATCACATGACCTCCCTGCACCATGTGACCCCCGCACCATGTGACTCCCGCACCATGTGACTCCCGCACCACATGTGACTCCCGCACCACATGTGACCCCCGCACCATGTGACTCCCGCACCATGTGACTCCCGCACCATGTGACATCACCGGTGAAATGTGTATTTTTTCCTGTTTTTGCTGCAGATAGTTTTCCCGTAAAGCCTCGGCTGTTCCGGTGACGTCGCGCTTCAGCGTTCACGACACAGACTTACACCTGAATGACACTCCTGATCATTCTACAGATCGATATTATTGATCGAACATAAATACTGTTCAAACGCAGAGTTTTGTCTCCGTACAGTGAGATCTTTCAGGTTCAACATTTGTGAATTCGCCTTTTGGAGATTTCGTGGTAAAGTCCAAAATGTGATCAATAAACCTGATCAATAAACCTGTCTGTGACCTCTGACCCCGCTGGGAGTACGACATCATCACAGAGGAGGGGGTGGGGGTCAATAACTTTTATTCTTCACACTCCTTTTTGGGCAAATGTTTTTTTTTTGTGTTTTTTTTGTTATTTCTGTTATTGCACTTCAAAAATAAAGGAAATTGTTTACTTCCCCAAAATAAATAAATAAAATAAAAATAGATTTTTTGTTTTGTTTTTTGTTTTTTAGAGTAATAGTAGCAGTAGTAGTATACTGTAGTACTTTTGCAGAGTATCTGATGTAAACAGTACTACAGTGAGTACTGCAGTGAGTACTACAGTGAGTACTACAGTGAGTACTGCAGTGAGTACTACAGTGAGTACTACAGTGAGTACTACAGTGTGTACTACAGTGAGTACTGCAGTGAGTACTACAGTGAGTACTACAGTGAGTACTGCAGTGAGTACTACAGTGAGTACTACAGTGAGTACTACAGTGAGTACTACAGTGAGTACTGCAGTGAGTACTACAGTGAGTACTACAGTGAGTACTACAGTGTGTACTACAGTGAGTACTGCAGTGAGTACTACAGTGAGTACTACAGTGAGTACTACAGTGAGTACTGCAGTGAGTACTACAGTGAGTACTACAGTGAGTACTACAGTGTGTACTACAGTGAGTACTGCAGTGAGTACTACAGTGAGTACTGCAGTGAGTACTACAGTGAGTACTACAGTGAGTACTGCAGTGAGTACTACAGTGAGTACTACAGTGAGTACTACAGTGTGTACTACAGTGAGTACTGCAGTGAGTACTACAGTGTGTACTACAGTGAGTACTGCAGTGAGTACTACAGTGAGTACTGCAGTGAGTACTACAGTGAGTACTACAGTGAGTACTACAGTGTGTACTACAGTGAGTACTGCAGTGAGTACTACAGTGAGTACTGCAGTGAGTACTACAGTGAGTACTGCAGTGAGTACTACAGTGAGTACTGCAGTGAGTACTACAGTGTGTACTGCAGTGAGTACTGCAGTGAGTACTACAGTGAGTACTACAGTGAGTACTACAGTGAGTACTGCAGTGAGTACTACAGTGAGTACTACAGTGAGTACTACAGTGAGTACTGCAGTGAGTACTACAGTGAGTACTGCAGTGAGTACTGCAGTGAGTACTACAGTGAGTACTACAGTGAGTACTGCAGTGAGTACTACAGTGAGTACTGCAGTGAGTACTACAGTGAGTACTACAGTGAGTACTGCAGTGAGTACTACAGTGAGTACTGCAGTGAGTACTACAGTGAGTACTGCAGTGAGTACTGCAGTGAGTACTACAGTGAGTACTACAGTGAGTACTACAGTGAGTACTGCAGTGAGTACTACAGTGAGTACTGCAGTGAGTACTGCAGTGAGTACTACAGTGAGTACTACAGTGAGTACTACAGTGAGTACTGCAGTGAGTACTACAGTGAGTACTGCAGTGAGTACTACAGTGAGTACTACAGTGAGTACTACAGTGAGTACTACAGTGAGTACTACAGTGAGTACTACAGTGCTGTACTCATAAACGGCCTGTGCAGGATCAGGTTTCCTTATAAGGACAAGAGGGAGTCATGACAACGGGTCAGCTGATCCCAGAGGGGAGGAGTCATGTGACCGAGGAAAAACAGAGCGAGGGAGGAGGAGGAGGAGGAGGAGGAGCGAGGGGATTCCCTGGAAAGAGAAAAGCCAAAGAGGAGGAGGAGGAGTGGAGTCATCTGTGAGTCACCGCCAAAGGAAAAAGAGAAAAAAAGAGGAGGAAAGAGGAGGAGAGAGGAGGAAAGAGGAGGAAAGAGGAGGAAAGAGGAGGAGAGAGGAGGAAAGAGGAGGAGAGAGGAGGAGAGAGGAGGAAGGAGGAGAGAGGAGGAAAGAGGAGGAAAGAGGAGGAGAGAGGAGGAAAGAGGAGGAGAGAGGAGGAGAGAGGAGGAAAGAGGAGGAGAGAGGAGGAGAGAGGAGGAAAGAGGAGGGGAGAGAGGAGAAAAGAGGAGGAAAGAGGAGGAGAGAGGAGGAGAGAGGAGGAGAGAGGAGGAAAGAGGAGGAGAGAGGAGGAGAGAGGAGGAAAGAGGAGGAAAGAGGAGGAAAGAGGAGGAGAGAGGAGGAGAGAGGAGGAAAGAGGAGGAGAAAGGAGGAGAGAGGAGGAAAGAGGAGGAGAGAGGAGGAGAGAGGAGAAAAGAGGAGGAAAGAGGAGGAGAGAGGAGGAAAGAGGAGGAGAGAGGAGAAAAGAGGAGGAGAGAGGAGAAAAGAGGAGGAGAGAGGAGGAGAGAGGAGGAAAGAGGAGGAGAGAGGAGGAAAGAGGAGGAGAGAGGAGGAAAGAGGAGGAGAGAGGAGGAAAGAGGAGGAGAGAGGAGGAAAGAGGAGGAGAGAGGAGGAGAGAGGAGGAGAGAGGAGGAAAGAGGAGGAGAGAGGAGGAAAGAGGAGGAGAGAGGAGGAAAGAGGAGGACAGAGGAGGACAGAGGAGAAGAGAGGAGGACAGAGGAGGAGAGAGGAGGACAGAGGAGGACAGAGGAGAAGAGAGGAGGACAGAGGAGATGAGAGGAGGACAAAGGAGGAGAGGAGGACAGAGGATCAGAGAGGAGGAAAGAGGAGGAGAGAGGAGGAAAGAGGAGGACAGAGGAGGAAAGAGGAGGAGAGAGGAGGAGAGAGGAGGAAAGAGGAGGAGAGAGGAGGAGAGAGGTGGAGAGAGGAGGAGAGAGGAGGAGAGAGGAGCAGACAGGAGCAAAGAGGAGGAGAGAGGAGGAGAGAGGAGGAGAGAGGAGGAAAGAGGAGGAGAGAGGAGGAGAGAGGAGGAGAGAGGAGGAAAGAGGAGGAGAAAGGAGGAAAGAGGTGGAGAGAGGAGGAAAGAGGAGGGGGGGATGATTTTCCTGCGGCGTCTGAACACATGAGTAATCCTGGACTCAAACCAAAACACTCTGGGTCTAGACTCGTCTCGTCTGTTCGTCTGATTCACTGAAGTCCAGATCTGAGGTCATGTCCCGTCTGCACAGGGTCCCCGGTTCTGTCCCCCGTTCTGTCCCCGTTTTAGTCCTGGTTTAGACCTGGTTTAGTCCTGGTTTAGTCCTGGTTTAGACCTAGTTTAGACCTGGTTTAGTCCTGGTTTAGTCCTGGTTTAGTCTTGGTTTAGTCCTGGTTTAGTCCTGGTTTAGTCTTGGTTTAGTCCTGGTTTAGTCCTGGTTTAGACCTAGTTTAGTCCTGGTTTAGACCTAGTTTAATCTTGGTTTAGTCCTGGTTTAGACCTAGTTTAGTCCTGGTTTAGTCCTGGTTTAGTCCTGGTTTAGACCTAGTTTAGTCCTGGTTTAGACCTAGTTTAATCTTGGTTTAGTCCTGGTTTAGACCTAGTTTAGTCCTGGTTTAGTCCTGGTTTAGTCCTGGTTTAGACCTGGTTTAGTCCTGGTTTAGTCCTGGTTTAGTCTTGGTTTAGTCCTGGTTTAGACCTAGTTTAGACCTGGTTTAGTCCTGGTTTAGTCCTGGTTTAGTCTTGGTTTAGACCTGGTTTAATCCTTGTTTAGTCCTGGTTTAGTCCTGGTTTAGTCCTGGTTTAGACCTGGTTTAGTCCTGGTTTAGTCCTGGTTTAGTCCTGGTTTAGACCTAGTTTAGACCTGGTTTAGTCCTGGTTTAGTCTTGGTTTAGACCTGGTTTAGTCCTGGTTTAGACCTGGTTTAGTCCTGGTTTAGTCCTGGTTTAGTCCTGGTTTAGTCCTGGTTTAGTCCTGGCTTAGACCTGGTTTAGTCCTGGTTTAGTCCTGGTTTAGTTTCAGCCACACCACAGCCCATGGGAGGGCATCTGACATAATGTGACACACGGGTCCACAGGGTACTGAGAACAGTCCCACTTCAGAGTCTAGTCCAGGTCTATAACCGGCTTTGTGTGGGACTCTGGAATGTAAACAGCACTTTCTAGGAATGAAACCACAGACCCCCAAAATCCAGACCTAATCCAAGACCAGGACTAAACCAGGACTAAACCCGGACTACAACAAAGTCCAGACCTAATCCAAGACCAGGACTAAACCAGGACTAAACCCGGACTACAACAAAGTCCAGACCTAATCCAAGACCAGGACTAAACCAGGACTAAACCCGGACTACCACAAAGTCCAGACCTAATCCAAGACCAGGACTAAACCAGGACTAAACCAGGACTACCACAAAGTCCAGACCTAATCCAAGACCAGGACTAAACCAGGACTAAACCAGGACTACCACAAAGTCCAGACCTAATCCAAGACCAGGACTAAACCAGGACTAAACCAGGACTACCACAAAGTCCAGACCTAATCCAAGACCAGGACTAAACCAGGACTAAACCAGGATTAAACCCGGACTACCACAAAGTCCAGACCTAATACAAGACCAGGACCAGGACTAAACCAGGATTAAACCAGGGCTAAACCAGGTCTAAACTAGGACTAAACCAGGTCTAAACCAGGGCTAAACCAGATCTAAACTAGGACTAAACCAGGTCTAAACTAGGACTAAACCAGGTCTAAACTAGGACTAAACCAGGTCTAAACTAGGTCTAAACTAGGACTAAGCCAGGTCTAAACCAGGTCTAAACCAGGTCTAAACCAGGTCTAAACCAGGTCTAAACCAGGTCTAAACCAGGTCTAAACCAGGTCTAAACCAGGTCTAAACCAGGTCTACACAGAACCACACAGAGGGTCTTTGATCCTGATGGAGCATAAACACTTCCTGGAACCACGTGAGGTCAAAGGTCACATTCTTAAAAAACAGAGACAAAGTCTGGGTCTGAGCACGGACTAGACCTGGTCTAGACCTGGTCTAGACCTGGTCTAGACCTGGTCTAGACCTGGTCAAACACGACAGAGGAAACGTTCACACAAAACGTTTAAAACGACGTCGACCTCAGAGACTCTGATCTGAGACAAACTGAGTCACACTTTTCCCGTCAGAAACAGTTCACTTTTCTCCAGGTGGAACTTCGGGTTTAAACTTCCCCCAATCTGTGAGTCAAACCTGCACACGGGAGGGCATCTGACACAATCTGACACAATCTGACACAATCTGACACAATCTGACACAATCTGACCCCCGGGCAGGAGTCAGATCTGTGGAAAGGCATGTGACAGCTTTAATGCCACACTCTGGAACCTTTTAGGCAACCAGGACTAAAGAAGAACTGAACCAGGACTAAAGAAGAACTGAACCAGGACTAAAGAAGAACTGAACCAGGACTAAAGAAGAACTAAACCAGGACTAAAGAAGAACTGAACCAAGACTAAAGAAGAACTGAACCAGGACTAAAGAAGAACTAAACCAGGACTAAAGAAGAACTGAACCAGGACTAAAGAAGAACTGAACCAGGACTAAAGAAGAACTGAACCAGGACTAAAGAAGAACTAAACCAGGACTAAAGAAGAACTAAACCAGGACTAAAGAAGAACTAAACCAGGACTAAAGAAGAACTGAACCAGGACTAAAGAAGAACTAAACCAGGACTAAAGAAGAACTAAACCAGGACTAAAGAAGAACTGAACCAGGACTAAAGAAGAACTGAACCAGGACTAAAGAAGACCTAAACCAGGACTAAAGAAGAACTGAACCAGGACTAAAGAAGAACTAAACCAGGACTGAACCAAATTTTCTAATTCAAATGCTGGGATAGACAGCTTTAATGCCAGGCTTTGGAACATTTTAGGCAAAGCAGCAACATCTCCATGGAGACGAGCAGGTGGTGGTCAGAAAAGTTCCAGGGTGCAGCTTTAAGCGCTCTGGTCCAAACAAAGGCGTTCTCTGAGCAGGGCATGATGGGAGTTGGACTTGTTTTTGTCATGTGACCGAGCTCAGGGGTCAGGGGTGATGTCATCGTGTCAGAGGCGCGTGATTGGTTAGTCAGCGCGTCACATGACCTGCACACAGCACGGCCTTTGTCTGGGCCAAAAGTGTCTGTGGGAGGGCATCTGACACACGGGGAGGGCATCTGACACACACGGGAGGGCATCTGACACACGGGGAGGGCATCTGACACACGGGGAGGGCATCTGACACACGGGAGGGCATCTGACACACGGGGAGGGCATCTGACACACATGGGGAGGGCATCTGACACACGGGGAGGGCATCTGACACAAGGGGAGGGCATCTGACACACGGGAGGGCATCTGACACACGGGAGGGCATCTGACACACATGGGGAGGGCATCTGACATACGGGTAGAGGGGAGAAATAAGTTTCCTCCACAGAGTGGCTGGGCGCTCCCTTAGAGATAGGGTGAGGAGTTCAGTCACACGGGAGGAGCTCGGAGTAGAGCCGCCGCTCGGGCGTCTGTCCTGGGCGCCTCCTGGACGCCTCCTGGACGCCTCCTGGACGCCTCCTGGACGCCTCCTGGACGCCTCCTGGACGCCTCCTGGACGCCTCCTGGACGCCTCCTGGACGCCTCCCTCAGGAGGTGTTCCGGGCACGTCCCACGGGTTCTGGAGCTCTTAAATGTAGTTCTGGTAAGTTATTGGGGACAGTTCATAAAGCTTGTTTTTCTTCTCAAAACAACATTTGTCCAAAAAGTGATATATTTGTGTCACAAACAGATTCAGCAGCGTATTTCACATATTTTCTCTGGAGTCGTGTCACTGCGGTGGCGTTCGCTCCATCAGCCTGTTCACTTTAAACAGATGTTTACACGTGTTAAAGAGGAACCCTGCAGATTAACATAAAAACCACACTATCCCTTTAAATGTTTATAATGACCACTCCAGGGCTGCTTAAGAAACATTTATTAAAAAAAAATCATTTTAAATAAATTATTTCAATCAAAACATGTCGTTAAAACGTTCTTTTAAATTGTCCAGTTTGTTGTTTGTCTTTTTCCTCAAACGTGTGAACGGAACAAAACACAAATCCAGCTGTTTAAAACTTTTGTGATATCAGAATTTAAATAAAATAAAAAGACATGATGAGTTTTATTTCGAGTGGTTCTAAAAGAGGAAGAGCCGGACGCTGTTTTCCGCTGACTCGCTTTTATTTTTATCAACAGTTTTTATTTGTTTTTTTACAGGGAAACTCCAGAGAGACGAGAGCCTAACGACGAGTTACCATGGAGACGAGACAAACAAGAGAGACGAGAGAGGAACGAGAGAGAGGAACGAGAGAGACGAGAGAGACGAGAGAGGAACGAGAGAGAGGAACGAGAGAGGAACGAGAGAGGAACGAGAGAGAGGAACGAGAGCGACGAGAGAGGAACGAGAGGAACGAGAGAGACGAGAGCCTTACGACGAGTTACCATGGAGACGAGACAAACAAGAGAGACGAGAGAGGAACGAGAGAGGAACGAGAGAGGAATGAGAGAGACGAGAGGAACGAGAGAGGAACGAGAGCGACGAGAGAGGAACGAGAGGAACGAGAGAGACGAGAGCCTTACGACGAGTTACCATGGAGACGAGACAAACAAGAGAGACGAGAGAGGAACGAGAGAGACGAGAGAGGAACGAGAGAGGAACGAGAGAGGAACGAGAGAGACGAGAGAGGAACGAGAGAGGAATGAGAGAGGAACGAGAGAGACGAGAGCCTTACGACGAGTTACCATGGAGACGAGACAAACAAGAGAGACGAGAGAGGAACGAGAGAGGAACGAGAGAGGAATGAGAGAGACGAGAGGAACGAGAGAGGAACGAGAGAGAGGAACGAGAGAGACGAGAGCCTTACGACAAGTTACCATGGAGACGAGACAAACAAGAGAGACGAGAGAGGAACGAGAGAGACGAGAGAGGAACGAGAGAGGAACGAGAGAGGAACGAGAGAGACGAGAGAGGAACGAGAGAGGAATGAGAGAGGAACGAGAGAGACGAGAGCCTTACGACGAGTTACCATGGAGACGAGACAAACAAGAGAGACGAGAGAGGAACGAGAGAGGAACGAGAGAGGAATGAGAGAGACGAGAGGAACGAGAGAGGAACGAGAGAGGAACGAGAGAGGAACGAGAGAGGAACGAGAGAGGAACGAGAGAGACGAGAGGAACGAGAGAGGAACGAGAGAGGAACGAGAGAGGAACGAGAGAGGAACGAGAGAGGAACGAGAGAGGAATGAGAGAGACGAGAGAGGAACGAGAGAGGAACAAGAGAGGAACGAGAGAGGAACGAGAGAGGAACGAGAGAGGAACGAGAGAGGAACGAGAGGAACGAGAGAGGAACGAGAGGAACGAGAGAGAGGAACGAGAGACGAGAGAGGAACGAGAGAGGAACAAGAGAGGAACGAGAGAGGAACGAGAGAGACGAGAGAGGAACGAGAGAGGAACGAGAGAGACGAGAGAGACGAGAGAGGAACGAGAGAGGAACAAGAGAGACGAGAGAGACGAGAGAGGAACAAGAGAGGAACAAGAGAGGAATGAGAGGAACGAGAGAGAGGAACGAGAGACGAGAGAGGAACAAGAGAGGAACAAGAGAGACGAGAGAGACGAGAGAGGAACGAGAGGAACGAGAGAGGAATGAGAGGAACGAGAGAGAGGAACGAGAGACGAGAGAGGAACGAGAGAGGAACGAGAGAGGAACGAGAGAGGAACAAGAGAGACGAGAGAGACGAGAGAGGAACGAGAGGAACGAGAGAGGAATGAGAGGAACGAGAGAGAGGAACGAGAGACGAGAGAGGAACGAGAGAGGAACGAGAGAGGAACGAGAGAGGAACAAGAGAGGAACGAGAGAGGAACGAGAGAGACGAGAGAGGAACAAGAGAGGAACAAGAGAGACGAGAGAGACGAGAGAGACAAGAGGAACGAGAGAGACGAGAGAGTAATGAGAGGAACGAGAGAGGAATGAGAGGAATGAGAGGAACGAGAGAGGAATGAGAGGAATGAGAGGAACGAGAGACGAGAGAGGAATGAGAGAGGAACGAGAGAGACGAGAGAGACGAGAGAGGAACGAGAGAGGAACGAGAGAGGAACGAGAGAGGAACGAGAGAGGAACGAGAGAGGAATGAGAGAGACGAGAGAGGAACGAGAGAGGAACAAGAGAGGAACGAGAGAGGAACGAGAGAGGAACGAGAGAGGAACGAGAGAGGAACGAGAGAGGAACGAGAGGAACGAGAGAGGAACGAGAGGAACGAGAGAGGAACGAGAGGAACGAGAGAGAGGAACGAGAGACGAGAGAGGAACGAGAGAGGAACAAGAGAGGAACGAGAGAGGAACGAGAGAGACGAGAGAGGAACGAGAGAGGAACGAGAGAGACGAGAGAGACGAGAGAGGAACGAGAGAGGAACAAGAGAGACGAGAGAGGAACGAGAGAGGAACGAGAGAGGAACAAGAGAGACGAGAGAGGAACGAGAGGAACGAGAGAGACGAGAGAGGAACAAGAGAGGAACAAGAGAGACGAGAGAGGAACGAGAGAGACGAGAGAGGAACAAGAGAGGAACAAGAGAGACGAGAGAGGAACGAGAGGAACGAGAGAGGAACGAGAGAGACGAGAGAGGAACGAGAGAGACGAGAGAGACAAGAGGAACGAGAGGAACGAGAGGAACGAGAGAGGAACGAGAGGAACGATAGAGACGAGAGCCTAACAACGAGTTACCATGGAGACGAGACAAACGACAGAGACGAGAGAGGAACGAGAGAGAGGAACGAGAGACGAGAGAGGAACGAGAGAGGAACAAGAGAGGAACGAGAGAGGAACGAGAGAGACGAGAGAGGAACGAGAGAGGAACGAGAGAGACGAGAGAGACGAGAGAGGAACGAGAGAGGAACAAGAGAGACGAGAGAGACGAGAGAGGAACGAGAGAGGAACGAGAGAGGAACAAGAGAGGAACGAGAGAGGAACGAGAGAGACGAGAGAGGAACAAGAGAGGAACAAGAGAGACGAGAGAGACGAGAGAGACAAGAGGAACGAGAGAGACGAGAGAGTAATGAGAGGAACGAGAGAGGAATGAGAGGAATGAGAGGAACGAGAGAGGAATGAGAGGAATGAGAGGAATGAGAGGAACGAGAGACGAGAGAGGAATGAGAGAGGAACGAGAGAGACGAGAGAGACGAGAGAGACAAGAGGAACGAGAGAGACGAGAGAGTAATGAGAGGAACGAGAGAGGAATGAGAGGAATGAGAGGAACGAGAGAGGAACGAGAGAGGAACGAGAGAGGAACGAGAGAGGAACGAGAGAGACGAAAGAGACGAGAGAGACGAGAGAGACAAGAGGAACGAGAGAGACGAGAGAGTAATGAGAGGAACGAGAGAGGGATGAGAGGAATGAGAGGAACGAGAGAGGAACGAGAGAGGAACGAGAGAGACGAGAGATACGAGACAAACGAGAGAGACGAGAGAGGAACGAGAGAGGAATGAGAGGGACGAGAGAGGAACGAGAGAGGAACAAGAGAGGAATGAGAGAGACGAGAGGAACGAGAGAGGAACGAGAGAGGAACGAGAGAGGAACGAGAGAGGAACGAGAGAGGAACGAGAGAGGAATGAGAGAGACGAGAGGAACGAGAGAGGAACGAGAGCGGAACGAGAGAGGAACGAGAGAGGAACGAGAGAGGAACGAGAGAGGAATGAGAGAGACGAGAGAGGAACGAGAGAGGAACGAGAGAGGAACGAGAGAGGAACGAGAGAGGAACGAGAGAGGAACGAGAGGAACGAGAGAGGAACGAGAGGAACGAGAGAGACGAGAGAGGAACGAGAGAGACGAGAGAGGAACGAGAGAGGAACAAGAGAGGAACGAGAGAGACGAGAGAGGAACGAGAGAGGAACAAGAGAGACGAGAGAGACGAGAGAGACAAGAGGAACGAGAGAGACGAGAGAGTAATGAGAGGAACGAGAGAGGAATGAGAGAGGAACGAGAGAGGAACGAGAGAGGAACGAGAGAGGAACGAGAGGAACGAGAGAGGAACGAGAGAGGAACGAGAGAGGAACGAGAGAGGAACGAGAGAGGAACGAGAGAGACGAGAGAGTAATGAGAGGAACGAGAGAGGAATGAGAGGAATGAGAGGAACGAGAGAGGAACGAGAGAGGAACGAGAGAGGAACGAGAGAGGAACGAGAGAGGAATGAGAGAAATGAGAGGAACGAGAGAGGAACGAGAGAGGAATGAGAGAGATGAGAGAGGAACGAGAGAGGAACAAGAGAGGAATGAGAGAGACGAGAGGAACGAGAGAGGAACGAGAGAGGAACGAGAGAGGAACGAGAGGAACGAGAGAGGAACGAGAGAGGAACGAGAGAGGAACGAGAGGAACGAGAGAGGAACGAGAGAGGAACGAGAGAGACAAGAGGAATGAGAGAGGAACGAGAGAGGAACGAGAGAGACAAGAGGAACGAGAGAGGAACGAGAGGAACGAGAGGAACGAGAGGAACGAGAGGAACGAGAGGAACGAGAGGAACGAGAGAGGAACGAGAGAGGAACGAGAGAGGAACGAGAGGAACGAGAGAGGAATGAGAGAGGAACGAGAGAGGAACGAGAGGAACGAGAGGAACGAGAGAGGAACGAGAGGAACAAGAGGAACGAGAGAGGAACGAGAGAGGAACGAGAGAGGAACGAGAGAGGAACGAGAGAGACAAGAGGAACGAGAGAGACAAGAGGAACGAGACAAGAGGAACGAGAGAGACAAGAGGAACGAGAGAGGAACGAGAGAGGAATGAGAGGAACGAGAGAGGAACGAGAGGAACGAGAGAGACGAGAGAGGAACGAGAGAGGAACGAGAGGAACGAGAGAGGAACAAGAGAGGAACGAGAGAAACGAGAGAGACGAGAGGAACGAGAGAGACGAGAGAGGAACAAGAGAGGAACGAGAGAGGAACGAGAGAGGAACGAGAGAGACGAGAGGAACGAGAGAGATGAGAGAGGAACAAGAGAGGAACGAGAGAGGAACGAGAGGAACGAGAGAGACGAGAGGAACGAGAGAGATGAGAGAGGAACGAGAGAGACGAGAGAGGAACGAGAGAGGAACGAGAGAGACGAGAGAGACGAGAGGAACGAGAGAGACGAGAGAGGAACGAGAGAGGAACGAGAGAGACGAGAGGAACGAGAGAGACGAGAGAGGAACGAGAGAGGAACGAGAGAGGAACGAGAGAGACGAGAGGAACGAGAGAGACGAGAGAGGAACAAGAGAGGAACGAGAGAGACGAGAGAGGAACGAGAGAGACGAGAGAGGAACAAGAGAGGAACGAGAGAGGAACGAGAGAGACGAGAGAGGAACGAGAGAGACGAGAGAGGAACAAGAGAGGAACAAGAGAGGAACGAGAGAGGAACGAGAGAGACGAGAGAGGAACGAGAGAGGAACGAGAGAGGAACGAGAGAGGAACGAGAGAGGAACGAGAGAGGAACGAGAGAGACGAGAGGAACGAGAGAGATGAGAGAGGAACAAGAGAGGAACGAGAGAGGAACGAGAGGAACGAGAGAGACGAGAGGAACGAGAGAGATGAGAGAGGAACGAGAGAGACGAGAGAGGAACGAGAGAGGAACGAGAGAGGAACGAGAGAGACGAGAGAGACGAGAGGAACGAGAGAGACGAGAGAGGAACGAGAGAGGAACGAGAGAGACGAGAGGAACGAGAGAGACGAGAGAGGAACGAGAGAGGAACGAGAGAGACGAGAGGAACGAGAGAGACGAGAGAGGAACAAGAGAGGAACGAGAGAGACGAGAGAGGAACGAGAGAGACGAGAGAGGAACAAGAGAGGAACGAGAGAGACGAGAGAGACGAGAGAGGAACAAGAGAGGAACGAGAGAGGCGAGAGAGACGAGAGGAACGAGACAGACGAGAGAGACAAGAGAAACGAGAGAGACGAGAGCCAAAATATCTGCCGGGAGAAGAGAAGGAGAGAAGGGGGAGAAAGAGAGAGGAAAGAGGGAGGAAGAGAAAGACCTAAGAGAGGAGAGGAGAGGAGAGGAGGAGAGAGAGGAGGGGAGGAAAGGAGGAGAGGAGAGGGAGAGAAGGGGGAGAGAGAAGAGAGGAGGAAAGGAGACAGGGGAAAGGAGGTGAGAGAGAGGAAAGAGGAAGAAAGAGAAAGACAGAAGAGAGGAGAGAAGGGAGAAAGAAAGAAAGAAGAGAGGGAGAGAGGAGAAGGAGGAGAGAAGGAGGAAGAAAGAGAAAGAGAGAGAGTAAAGGACAGACAGAAGAGAAGAAGAAAGAGAGAAGGGAGAGGGAGACAAGAGGGGGAGAGGAGGAAAGGGGGAAGGAGAGAGGGAGGAGAAGAGATAGAAGAGAGGTGAAAGAGGGGGAGAGGAGGGAGAGGAGGAGAAAGAGAAAAGAGAGGGCGAGAGGAGAGGAAGAAAGAGAGAGGAGAGAGAGGAGGAGGACAGAGATAAAAATAGAGAGATGTAGAGGAGGGAGGACAGGAGGAGGGAGGGACCAGGGGGAATCCCAAACAAACTCGTCACCGTGGAGACGACCAAGCGATGCTGAGGCGTTACCACGGAAACCAAACAGCTGCTCCGTCTCCCACACGGCAACAGCAGGAGTCAGGGTTATGTTTTCATCACGTTTTAAAGTTTTTATTTTAACTCTGGGTCTGAAGTTTCAAACTCAGTGACGAGAAATTTTATTTTTTATTTTATACGTTTAAAAAGTGATTTTAAAGTAGAAAACAGAAGTCCAGACTGTTCTAAAGTCAGACCGTAGGTGGCGCTCTGCCTCTGTCCAACCCTGAGTCCACAAGAGCCGGTTCAAGAGAGACTAAACCAGGACTGAACCAGGACTAAACCAGGACTAAACCAGGACTAAACCAGGACTGAACCAGGACTAAACCAGAACTAAACCAGGACTAAACCAGGACTGAACCAGGACTAAACCAGAACTAAACCAGGACTAAACCAGGACTGAACCAGGACTAAACCAGGACTAAACCAGGACTAAACCAGAACTAAACCAGGACTAAACCAGGACTGAACCAGGACTAAACCAGAACTAAACCAGGACTAAACCAGGACTGAACCAGGACTAAACCAGGACTAAACCAGGACTAAACCAGGACTAAACCAGGACTAGACCAGGACTGAACCAGGACTAAACCAGGACTAAACCAGGACTAAACCAGGACTAAACCAGGACTAAACCAGGACTAAACCAGGACTAAACCAGGACTAAACCAGGACTAAACCAGAACTAAACCAGGACTAAACCAGGACTGAACCAGGACTAAACCAGGACTAAACCAGGACTAAACCAGGACTAAACCAGAACTAAACCAGGACTAAACCAGGACTGAACCAGGACTAAACCAGGACTAAACCAGGACTAAACCAGGACTAAACCAGGACTGAACCAGGACTGAACCAGGACTAAACCAGGACTAAACCAGGACTAAAACAGGACTGAACCAGGACTAAACCAGGACTAAACCAGGACTAGACCAGGACTAAACCAGGACTAAACCAGGACTAAACCAGGACTAAACCAGGACTAAACCAGGACTGAACCAGAACTAAACCAGCACTAAACCAGGACTGAACCAGGACTGAACCAGGACTAAACCAGGACTAAACCACGACTAAACCAGGACTAAACCAGGACTGAACCAGAACTAAACCAGAACTAAACCAGGACTAAACCAGGACTGAACCAGTACTAAACCAGAACTAAACCAGAACTAAACCAGAACTAAACCAGGACTAAACCAGGACTAAACCAGGACTAAACCAGAACTAAACCAGGACTAAACCACGACTAAACCAGGACTAAACCAGGACTGAACCAGGACTAAACCAGAACTAAACCAGGACTAAACCAGGACTGAACCAGGACTAAACCAGGACTAAACCAGGACTAAACCAGGACTAGACCAGGACTGAACCAGGACTGAACCAGGACTAAACCAGGACTAAACCAGGACTAAACCAGGACTAAACCAGGACTAGACCAGGACTGAACCAGGACTAAACCAGGACTAAACCAGGACTAAACCAGGACTGAACCAGGACTAAACCAGAACTAAACCAGGACTAAACCAGGACTGAACCAGGACTAAACCAGGACTAAACCAGGACTAAAACAGGACTGAACCAGGACTAAACCAGGACTGAACCAGAACTAAACCAGCACTAAACCAGGACTGAACCAGGACTGAACCAGGACTAAACCAGGACTAAACCAGGACTGAACCAGGACTGAACCAGGACTAAACCAGGACTAAACCAGGACTAAAACAGGACTGAACCAGGACTAAACCAGGACTAAACCAAGACTAAAACAGGACTAAACCAGGACTAAACCAGGACTAAACCAGGACTAAACCAGGACTGAACCAGAACTAAACCAGCACTAAACCAGGACTGAACCAGGACTGAACCAGGACTAAACCAGGACTAAACCAGGACTAAACCAAGACTAAACCAGGACTAAACCAGGACTGAACCAGGACTAAACCAGGACTAAACCAGGACTAAACCAGGACTAAACCAGGACTGAACCAGGACTAAACCAGCACTAAACCAGGACTGAACCAGGACTGAACCAGGACTAAACCAGGACTAAACCAGGACTAAACCAGGACTAGACCAGGACTAAACCAGGACTAAACCAAGACTAAAACAGGACTAAACCAGGACTAAACCAGGACTAAACCAGGACTGAACCAGAACTAAACCAGCACTGAACCAGGACTGAACCAGGACTGAACCAGGACTAAACCAGGACTAAACCACGACTAAACCAGGACTAAACCAGGACTAAACCAGGACTGAACCAGGACTAAACCAGAACTAAACCAGGACTAAACCAGGACTGAACCAGGACTAAACCAGGACTAAACCAGGACTAAACCAGGACTAAACCAGGACTAGACCAGGACTGAACCAGGACTAAACCAGGACTAAACCAGGACTAAACCAGGACTGAACCAGGACTAAACCAGAACTAAACCAGGACTAAACCAGGACTGAACCAGGACTAAACCAGGACTAAACCAGGACTAAACCAGGACTGAACCAGGACTAAACCAGGACTAAACCAGGACTAAACCAGGACTGAACCAGGACTAAACCAGGACTAAACCAGGACTAAACCAGAACTAAACCAGGACTAAACCAGGACTGAACCAGGACTGAACCAGGACTAAACCAGGACTAAACCAGGACTGAACCAGGACTGAACCAGGACTAAACCAGGACTAAACCAGGACTAAAACAGGACTGAACCAGGACTAAACCAGGACTAAACCAGGACTAGACCAGGACTAAACCAGGACTAAACCAAGACTAAAACAGGACTAAACCAGGACTAAACCAGGACTAAACCAGGACTAAACCAGGACTAAACCAGGACTGAACCAGAACTAAACCAGCACTAAACCAGGACTGAACCAGGACTGAACCAGGACTAAACCAGGACTAAACCACGACTAAACCAGGACTAAACCAGGACTGAACCAGAACTAAACCAGAACTAAACCAGGACTAAACCAGGACTGAACCAGTACTAAACCAGAACTAAACTAGGACTAAACCAGAACTAAACCAGAACTAAACCAGGACTAAACCAGGACTAAACCAGGACTAAACCAGAACTAAACCACGACTAAACCACGACTAAACCAGGACTAAACCAGGACTGAACCAGAACTAAACCAGAACTAAACCAGGACTAAACCAGGACTAAACCAGAACTAAACCAGGACTAAACCAGGACTAAACCAGGACTAAACCAGGACTAAACCAGGATTATACCAGAAATCAGATTATGAAACATATTCTTGTATCATAGAGTCAGGCTCTGTTAATCCGCTGAGTTGAGGATTATTTCAGATTACGGCGCTCAGAGGATTAGTCCGGGATAACGAGGCACAGTTTGGGATCTGACACTAATTAAAACAAAAAGACACAAATAAATGAAAATAAAAACTGAAACAGTTCTGGTGTGAAAGAGTGAACGTGGGGCCGAGTCCTTCAGGAATCTGGCTCGTTTCTCGGCAAAACGGAACTTTTTCCCACTCCGTCCTGGAACAGTGAACGCCTCATCACTATTACAGGAAAATCCCCCAGAGACCCCAAAAACCAGGACTAAACCAGGACTAAACCAGGACTAAACCAGGACTAAACCAGGACTAAACCAGGACTAAAACAGGACTAAACCAGGACTAAACCAGGACTAAACCAGGACTAAACCAGGACTAAAACAGGACTAAACCAGGACTAAAACAGGACTAAACCAGGACTAAACCAGGACTAAAACAGGACTAAACCAAGACTAAACCAGGACTAAACCAGGACTAAACCAGGACTGAACCAGGACTAAACCAGGACTGAACCAGGACTAAACCAGGACAAAAACCAGGACTGAACCAGGACTAAACCAGGACTAAACCAGGACTAAACCAGGACTAAAACAGGACTAAACCAGGACTAAAACAGGACTAAACCAAGACTAAACCAGGACTAAAACAGGACTAAACCAAGACTAAACCAGGACTAAAACAGGACTAAACCAGGACTAAACCAGGACTGAACCAGGACTAAACCAGGACTGAACCAGGACTAAACCAGGACAAAAACCAGGACTGAACCAGGACTAAACCAGGACTAAACCAGGACTAAACCAGGACTGAACCAGGACTAAACCAGGACTAAACCAGGACTAAACCAGGACTAAACCAGGACTGAACCAGGACTAAACCAGAACTAAACCAGAACTAAACCAGGACTAAACCACGACTAAACCAGGACTAAACCAGGACTGAACCAGAACTAAACCAGAACTAAACCAGGACTAGACCAGGACTGAACCAGGACTGAACCCGGACTAGACCAGGACTGAACCAGAACTAAACCAGAACTAAACCAGGACTGAACCAGGACTGAACAGGACTAAACCAGGACTAAACCAGGACTAAACCAGCACTAAACCAGGACTGAACCAGGACTAGACCAGGACTGAACCAGGACTGAACCAGGACTAGACCAGGACTGAACCAGGACTAAACCAGGACTGAACAGGACTAAACCAGGACTGAACCAGGACTAAACCAGTACTAAACCAGGACTAAACCAGCACTAAACCAGGACCGAACCAGGACTAGACCAGGACTGAACCAGGACTGAACCAGGACTAGACCAGGACTGAACCAGGACTAAACCAGGACTAAACCAGGACTGAACAGGACTAAACCAGGACTGAACCAGGACTGAACAGGACTAAACCAGGACTGAACCAGGACTAAACCAGGACTAAACCAGGACTGAACCAGGACTAAACCAGGACGGAACCAGGATTAAAACAGGACTAAACCAGGACTGAACCAGTGTCTGTATGTATATGTTGTGTGTACAAATTATTAAAATCACCTGTTGTTTTTTTTTTTTCATAACTTGATGTTTTGTCGAGTTTTTCCCCAGTGAAGAGTTCCATCTGTGTCCGAGTCCCTCTGCGCTGACGGCCAATCAGAGCGCAGGGATTAACCAGAGCAGCCAATCAGAGCGCAGGATACAGCAGGGGGCGGCGTCAGCGGTCTATTGTGTTTTAATTAAACTTAACAGCAGCAGATTGGAGAGCGAGGACCCAGACCAGGTCCAGACCAGGTCCAGACCGGGTCCAGACCGGGTCCAGACCGGGAGCAGAAGAGGGGAGGGGGGTCTGGACTGTCCATTTAAACACCTGTTACCAACCCGGACTAAACCAGAACTCAACCAGGACTAAACAAAGACTGAACCTGGACACAGATGATAAGTTGTATTGTAATAGATATATGTCAAGAAAATACTAAACCAGGACTAAAACAGGACTAAAACCAGGTCTATACCAGGACTAAACCAGGACTAAACCAGGGCTAAACCAGGTCTATACCAGGACTAAACTGGGACTAACTCAGGTCTGTACCAGGACTAAACCAGGACTAAACCAGGACTAAACCAGGTCTATACCAGGACTAAACTGTGACTAACCCAGGTCTAAACCAAGACTAAACCAGGATTAGACCAGGACTAAACCGGGACTAAACCAGGTCTAAAACAGGTCTATACCAGGACTAAACCAGGACTAAACCAGGGCTAAACCAGGTCTACACCAGGACTAAGCTGGGACTAACTCAGGTCTGTACCAGGACTAAACCAGGACTAAACCAGGACTAAACCAGGTCTATACCAGGACTAAACTGCGACTAACCCAGGTCTAAACCAAGACTAAACCAGGATTAGACCAGGACTAAACCGGGACTAAACCAGGTCTAAAACAGGTCTATACCAGGACTAAACCAGGACTAAACCAGGACTAAACCAGGTCTATACCAGGACTAAACTGCGACTAACCCAGGTCTAAACCAAGACTAAACCAGGATTAGACCAGGACTAAACCGGGACTAAACCAGGTCTAAAACAGGTCTATACCAGGACTAAACCGGGACTAAACCAGGTCTAAAACAGGTCTATACCAGGACTAAATCAGGATTAAACCAGGACTAAACCAGGACTAAACCAGGTCTAAACCAGGACTAAACCAGGTCTACACCAGGACTAAATCAGGATTAAACCAGGACTAAACCAGGACTAAACCAGGTCTAAACCAGGACTAAACCAGGTCTACACCAGGACTAAATCAGGATTAAACCAGGACTAAACCAGGACTAAATCAGGATTAAACCAGGACTAAACCAGGACTAAACCAGGTCTAAACCAGGACTAAACCAGGTCTACACCAGGACTAAATCAGGATTAAACCAGGACTAAACCAGGACTAAACCAGGTCTACACCAGGACTAAACCAGGACTAAACCAGGACTAAACCAGGACTAAATCAGGATTAAACCAGGACTAAACCAGGACTAAACCAGGTCTAAACCAGGACTAAACCAGGTCTACACCAGGACTAAACCAGGACTAAACCAGGACTAAACCTGGACTAAACCAAGACTAAACCAGGACTAAACCAGAACTAACTCAGGACTAAACCAGGACTAAACCAGGCCTAAACCAGGACTAAACCAGAACTAACTCAGGACTAAACCAGGACTAAACCAGGACTGCGTGTAGACATGTGGACTGCAGGACGGGTCAAATGCAGAGGACTCGTTTAAGGCTCATTTGCATATTCCTGGTCCAGACTGAAGCGTGACTCACTCTGTCCACAGGATCAGGTCTGAGGTCCGTGTGGTTAAACGTGTTTGTGATGACTCAGACTCAGAGGACACACACGTCTCTTTGTCTCTGCACCAGGAAAAGGGACACATCTGTAAAGAGACATTTGTCACAGTGAGGGACAGGAGGACACTGGACAAACTGCTCTGCATCATGGACACTCCTGCTCACGCACTGCACCAGGGACAGAGACTACAGAGGACACAGACTCTAGAGGACACAGGCTGCAGAGGACAGAGGACACAGACTATAGAGGACACAGGCTGCAGAGGACAGAGGACACAGACTATAGAGGATACAGACTGCAGAGGACAGAGGACACAGACTATAGAGGACACAGGCTGCAGAGGACAGAGGACACAGACTATAGAGGACACAGACTGCAGAGGACAGAGGACACAGACTGCAGAGGATAGAGGACACAGACTATGGGGGACAGAGGACACAGACTATAGAGGACACAGACTACAGAGGACAGAGAACACAGACTATAGAGGACACAGACTGCAGAGGACAGAGGACACAGACTGCAGAGGATAGAGGACACAGACTATGGGGAACAGAGGACACAGACTATAGAGGACACAGACTACAGAGGACAGAGGACACAGACTATAGAGGACAGAGGACACAGACTATAGAGGACACAGACTGCAGAGGACAGAGGACACAGACTGCAGAGGATAGAGGACACAGACTATGGGGAACAGAGGACACAGACTATAGAGGACACAGACTACAGAGGACAGAGGACACAGACTATAGAGGACAGAGGACACAGACTACAGAGGACACAGACTACAGAGGACAGAGGACACAGATAATACTCCTTAAAACTCACTCTTATGTCACAGATCCCTGGAGCAGGGCCTTACTCTGTTTCCATGTAAATGTTCCTGTGGCTGTAATGTTCCGCAGTATGGCTTTAAACATTCCTGTCCCTGTGTGAGTCCAGCAGCTGAGGACGGCGACAGGTGAGGACCGAGGACCAGGTCTGGGACTGGTCCAGGTCTACAGGGGGTCTGGGGTCTCTGGGGGGTCTCTGGGGGGTCTCTGGGAGGATCTGAACTGGTCTGGACGAGGTCTGTTTTTTACTGCGGTTCACACCTCACACAGAGACACGTGACCTGACTGTGAACCAGGACTAAACCAGGACTAAACCAGGACTAAACCAGGGACTAAACCAGGACTAAACCAGGGACTAAAGCAGGACTAAACCAGGACTAAACCAGGGACTAAACCAGGACTAAACTAGGATTAAACTAGGACTAAACCAGGACTAAACCAGGTGTAAACCAGGACTAAAGCAGGACTAAACCAGGACTAAGGCAGGACTAAACCAAGACTAAACCAGGACTAAACCAGGACTAAGCCAGGACTAAACCAGGGACTAAACCAGGACTAAACCAGGACTAAACCAGGACTAAACTAGGACTAAACCAGGACTAAACCAGGTGTAAACCAGGACTAAAGCAGGACTAAACCAGGACTAAGGCAGGACTAAACCAGGACTAAACCAGGACTAAACCAGGTCTAAACCCGGACTAAACCAGGACTAAACCAGGACTAAACCAGGTCTAAACCAGGACTAAACCAGGACTAAACCAGGACTAAACCAGGTGTAAACCAGGACTAAACCAGGTCTAAGCCAGGACTAAACCAGGACTAAACCAGGTCTAAACCGGGTGTAAACCAGGACTAAGGCAGGACTAAACCAGGACTAAACCAGGACTAAACCAGGTGTAAACCAGGACTAAACCAGGTCTAAGCCAGGACTAAACCAGGACTAAACCAGGTCTAAACCGGGTGTAAACCAGGACTAAGGCAGGACTAAACCAGGACTAAACCAGGACTAAACCAGGTCTAAACCAGGACTAAACCAGGACTAAACCAGGACTAAACCAGGTGTAAACCAGGACTAAACCAGGTCTAAGCCAGGACTAAACCAGGACTAAACCAGGTCTAAACCAGGTCTAAACCGGGTGTAAACCAGGACTAAAGCAGGATTAAACCAGGACTAAGGCAGGACTAAACCAGGACTAAACTAGGACTAAACCAGGACTAAACCAGTATAAATGTATATTGATTGTTGTGTAGAACATGGGGGGTATAGGCTTGTGGGTGGAGCCTTGTACCAGAAGAGATCTCTAGATGAATCAAACATGCATAGATGACTCAGACCTTCTTCAAGAAGGTTTTTCATGAAGGAACAACGTCAGAACATGGGAGAAAAGATTTTAAAAGTATATATTTTTGCAGAATACCTCCTCTTTAAAGGAATCTCCAAACTTCTGCTCCAGCGTTTCTCCTTCTCGCTTTCTCGTTCTTCATTTGGGATCAGCTCCATAAACTCGTCATATTCATCTTCTGTTTTAAAGACCTTCCAGCGGAAACACTCATGTCTTTGGGGTTGGGTTTGGGTTTCTTACACTTTCTTCACTTTTTTTTTTATTTCTCCAGCCAAAGAGGCTGAACTTTGAGACAGTTTTTGTTTCTTGAGGATCGTCTCATAAACGAGGTCTCACATCTGCCCCGTCTGCCCCCGGTCTGCCCCCGGTCTGCCCCCGGTCTGCCCCCGGTCTGCCCCCGGTCTGCCCCCGGTCTGCCCCTGGTCTGCCCCCGGTCTGCCCCCAGCCTCCACCTCGGACCACTGACCCCGAACAGCTGATGAAGTCACACCTGCCCCCGGGAAATATCTGCCCCCAGGCGTCAAAAACAACAAGACAGGAGCAGGCAGGGGTTTGTTTAGTCCTGGTTTAGACCTGGTTTAGTCCAGGATTAGACTTTGTTTAGTCTTGTTTTAGACCTGGTTTAGTCCTGTTTTAGTCCTAGTGTAGTCCTGGTTTATGCCTGGTTTAGTCCAGGATTAGACTTTGTTTAGTCTTGTTTTAGACCTGGTTTAGTCCTGTTTTAGTCCTGTTTTAGTCCTGGTTTAGTCCTGATTTAGACCTGGTTTAATACTGCTTTAGTCCAGGTTTAGACCTGGTTTAGTCCAGGATTAGACTTTGTTTAGTCTTGTTTTAGACCTGGTTTAGACCTGGTTTAGTCCTGGTTCAGGCTTAGGTCAGACATTACAGCTGTCAAGTCCTGGTCTAGACTTAAAAAATGTGAGGAAAAAGTTGAAACTTTAACTAAACCGGGAATAAACCAGATCTAAACCAGGACTAAACCAGGACTAAACCAGGTCTAAAACAGGACTAAATCAGGTCTAAAACAGGTCTAAACCAGGACTAAACCAGGTCTAAAACAGGTCTAAAACAGGACTAAAACAGGACTAAATCAGGTCTAAAACAGGTCTAAACCAGGACTAAACCAGGTCTAAAACAGGACTAAATCAGGTCTAAAACAGGTCTAAACCAGGACTAAACCAGGTCTAAAACAGGACTAAAACAGGACTAAAACAGGACTAAACCAGGACTAAACCAGGTCTAAAACAGGTCTAAAACAGGTCTAAAACAGGACTAAAACAGGACTAAAACAGGACTAAAACAGGACTAAAACAGGTCTAAAACAGGTCTAAAACAGGACTAAAACAGGTCTAAAACAGGACTAAAACAGGTCTAAAACAGGTCTAAAACAGGACTAAAACAGGACTAAAACAGGACTAAAACAGGTCTAAAACAGGTCTAAAACAGGACTAAACCAGGTCTAAAACAGGACTAAAACAGGACTAAAACAGGACTAAAACAGGACTAAACCAGGACTAAACCAGGTCTAAACCAGGTCTAAAACAGGACTAAAACAGGACTAAAACAGGACTAAACCAGGACTAAACCAGGTCTAAAACAGGTCTAAAACAGGACTAAAACAGGACTAAACCAGGTCTAAAACAGGTCTAAAACAGGACTAAAACAGGTCTAAAACAGGACTAAAACAGGACTGTCAGACTCTCAGCTGATTTCACTTGTATTTTTTCAGACACATTCTTCTCATTCCTCTGCCCCCCCCCCCCTTTTTCCTCTCTCCCTCCATCCCTCTCTCCTTCTCTCCTTCTCTCCTTCTCTTTCTCTTCTCCTCTCACTCCGTTCTCTCCTTCTTTTGGCGAGTTTCAAACCTCACTCAGACTCTTCAGTGTTTACAGAAAAACCAGGACCAGACCAGGACCAGACCAGGACCAGACCAGGACCAGGACCAGACCAGGACCAGACCAGGACCAGGACCAGACCAGGACCAGACCAGGACCAGGACCAGGACCAGACCAGGACCAGACCAGGACCAGGACCAGACCAGGACCAGACCAGGACCAGACCAGGACCAGGACCAGGACCAGACCAGGACCAGGACCAGGACCAGACCAGGACCAGACCAGGACCAGACCAGGACCAGGACCAGACCAGGACCAGACCAGGACCCAGGACCAGACCAGGACCGGACCAGGACCAGACCAGGACCAGGTCAGATCTGTGGAGAGCCTGCATGCCCACAGAATGTTTTTCAAGTTATTTTCTTTGAACAACAAAACCACTACTGAAGTTATATTGTCCATGTAAGTTTCATGCCGTACTGTGGAACATTCCGGACACAGTGAGGAGAAAAGGTTCCACGGTGCAGCTTTAAAATGAGAGTCTGAAATCCCACGGAACAAAACCCACAGCTGCTCAGACGTGATGTCAGCACCGGCTCTGGTCTGGGTCTGGCTCTGGTCTGGGTCTGGTCTGGTCCCGGTCTGGGTCTGGGTCTGGTCTGGTCTGGGTTTGGCTCAGATCCTGGTCTGGTTCTCAGGTCTGAATCAGGGTTCTTCTCTCCGTGACTCATCTGTTCTTCCGTCTAATAAAACTTTATTTACTCGTCTGCTGTGACCTGGAGGAACGTCTCTCTCTCCATAACCCTCTCTCTTCTCTCCTCTCTCCTCCTTTTCTCCTCCTCTCCTCCTTTTCTCCTCCTTCTCTCCTCCTTTTCTCCTTCTCTCCTCCTTCTCTCTTCCTCCCCTCCTTCTCTCCTCCTTTTCTTATCCCTCTCTCCTCCTTCTCTCTCTTTCCTCTCCTCCTCTCCTCTTTCTCTCCTTCTCTCCTCCTTATCTCTTCCTCTCCTCCTTCTCTCCCTCCCTCTCTCTCTCCTCTCATCCTTCTCTCCTCCTTCTCTCCTCCTTCTCTCATTCTCTCCTCCTTCTCTCTCTCCCTCTCTCTCTCCTCTCCTCCTTCTCTCCTTCTTCTCTCCTCCTTCTCTCCTTTTCTCCTCCTTCTCTCCTTTTCTCCTCCTTCTCTCCTTCTCTCCTCCTTCTCTCCTTTTCTCCTCCTTCTCTCCTCCTTCTCTCCTCTCTCTCTCTCTCCTCCCTCTCTCTCTCTCTCTCTCTCTCCCTCTCTCAGACACAGGGTTTTTTTCTTCTTCTTTTATGACTCAGATCAGTTTCTCTCGTCTCGTTCTGCAGGAAACAACAAACAAGACAGACACATGCCCCAAGTCCTGGTCCAGTCCTGGTCCAGTCCAGATTTAGACCTGGTTTAGTCCTGGTTTAGTCCTGGTTTGGTCCTGGTTTGGTTCTGATTTAGTCCTAGTTTAGTCCTGGTTTAGCCCTGGTTTAGCCCTGGTTTGGTCCTGCTTTAGTCCTGGTTTAGTTTTGGTTTAGTCCTAGTTTAGCCCTGGTTTGGTCCTGCTTTAGTCCTGGTTTAGTCCTGGTTTAGTCCTGGTTTAGTCCTGGTTTTCCCTCCGGTTTTTAAGTCCTGAAGCTCAAAGTGGTTTATGTAAATTAGATGCAAATGAGCCAAAGACCAGAGCCTTATCTCCTCTGTCTCATTTGCATAAACCAAGAAAGTGCGCCAAAATTCAGACCAGAGACCCCGAGACCAAGACCAGGTCTACAGTCCCAGACCAGGGACCCCGAGACCAAGACCAGGTCTACAGTCCCAGACCAGGGACCCCGAGACCAAGACCAGGTCTACAGTCCCAGACCAGGGACCCCGAGACCAAGACCAGGTCTACAGTCCCAGACCAGGGACCCCGAGACCAAGACCAGGTCTACAGTCCCAGACCAGGGACCCCGAGACCGAGACCAGGTCTACAGTCCCAGACCGGAGACCCCGAGACCGAGACCAGGTCTACAGTCCCAGACCGGAGACCCCGAGACCGAGACCAGGTCTACAGTCCCAGACCGCAGACCCCGAGACCGAGACCGAGACCAGGTCTACAGTCCCAGACCGGAGACCCTGAGACCGAGACCAGGTCTACAGTCCCAGACCAGAGACCCCGAGACCGAGACCAGGTCTACAGTCCCAGACCGGAGACCCTGAGACCGAGACCAGGTCTACAGTCCCAGACCGGAGACCCTGAGACCGAGACCAGGTCTACAGTCCCAGACCGGAGACCCCGAGACCGAGACCAGGTCTACAGTCCCAGACCGGAGACCCCTAGACCGAGACCAGGTCTACAGTCCCAGACCGGAGACCCCGAGACCCCATAGATCTTTATAATTGTCATTTAAAGGTGCAGTGCATCACTTTTCTGCTTGTCTCCATGGAGACTGAATGTTCCCCAGTACGGTGTTCTGTG
>JAVJIX010000282.1:362500-367500 GCA_036785185.1 Paratrypauchen microcephalus
AAACCAGAAGGAACGTGTTCAGATTCTAGAATTAAAATTTAAAATCTATTTCATGTCGATATTCAAACCCTCGACATCTCCAGGACCGTAATTCTACTGTGATGAAGAAACGACGTTAGAACTTGAGCCGTGTGGTCACATGACCTCAGCCTCATCACACGCCGTCGTCACATGACCCCTCTGTTTGTGTCCTGCTTTAGTCCTGGTTTAGTCCTGGTTTAGTCCTGGTTCAGTCTTGGTTCAGTCCTGGTTCAGTCCTGCTTTAGTCCTGGGTTAGTCCTGGTTCAGTCCTGGTTCAGTCCTGCTTTAGTCCTGGGTTAGTCCTGGTTCAGTCCTGGTTCAGTCCTGCTTTAGTCCTGGTTTAGTCGAAGTTTCCCCCTAAAAGTTTCAGACATGAAATTCAGACTTCCTCTTTCTCGATTTCTGTTTCCGTCTCTTCACTCACTGCCACATCCCCGCTTAGACCTGGTTTAGTGCTGGTTTAGTCCTGGTTTAGTCCTGGTTCAGTCCTGCTTTAGTCCTGGTTTAGTCCTGGTTTAGACCTGGTTTAGACCTGGTTTAGTCCTGGTTTAGACCTGGTTTAGACCTGGTTTAGTCCTGGTTCAGTCCTGGTTTAGTCCTGGTTCAGTCTTGGTTCAGTCCTGGTTCAGTCCTGCTTTAGTCCTGGGTTAGTCCTGGTTCAGTCCTGGTTCAGTCCTGCTTTAGTCCTGGTTTAGTCGAAGTTTAGTCCTGGTTTCAGACATGAAATTCAGACTTCCTCTTTCTCGATTTCTGTTTCCGTCTCTTCACTCACTGCCACATCCCCGCTTAGACCTGGTTTAGTGCTGGTTTAGACCTGGTTTAGTCCTAGTTTAGTCCTGGTTTAGTCCTGGTTTTAGTTCTGGTTTAGTTCTGGTTTAGTCCTGTTTTACTCCTGGTTTTAGTTCTGGTTTAGACCTGGTTTAGACCTGGTTTAGTCCTGTTTTAGTCCTGGTTTTAGTCTTGGTTTAGTCCTGGTTTAGTCCTAGTTTAGTCCTGTTTTAGTCCTGGTTTTAGTCCTGGTTTAGACCTGGTTTAGACCTGGTTTAGTCCTGGTTTAGTCCTGGTTTAGTCCTGGTTTAGTCCTGGTTTAGTCCTGGTTTAGTCCTGTTTTAGTCCTGGTTTTAGTCTTGGTTTAGTCCTGGTTTAGTCCTAGTTTAGTCCTGTTTTAGTCCTGTTTTAGTCCTGGTTTAGTTCTGGTTTAGTCCTGTTTTAGTCCTGGTTTTAGTTCTGGTTTAGTCCTGGTTTAGTCCTAGTTTAGTCCTGGTTTAGTCCTGGTTTAGTCCTGGTTTAGTCCTGGTTTAGTCCTGGTTCAGTCCTGCTTTAGTCCTGGTTTAGTCCTGGTTTAGTCCTAATTTAGTCCTGGTTTAGACCTGGTTTTAGTTCTGGTTTAGTCCTGGTTTAGTCCTGGTTTAGTCCTAGTTTAGTCCTGTTTTAGTCCTGGTTGTAGTTCTGGTTTAGTCCTGGTTTAGTCCTGGTTTAGTCCTGTTTTAGTCCTGGCTTTAGTCCTGGTTTAGTCCTGGTTTAGTCCTGGTTTAGTCCTAGTTTAGTCCTGTTTTAGTCCTGATTTAGACCTGGTTTAGTCCTAGTTTAGTCCTGTTTTAGTCCTGTTTTAGTTCTGGTTTAGTCCTGGTTTAGTCCTGGTTTAGTCCTGTTTTAGTCCTGGTTTTAGTCCTGGTTTAGTCCTGGTTTAGTCCTGGTTTAGTCCTAGTTTATTCCTGTTTTAGTCCTGGTTTAGTCCTGATTTAGACCTGGTTTAGTCCTAGTTTAGTCCTGGTTTTCGTTCTGGTTTAGTCCTGGTTTAGTCCTGGTTTAGTCCTGTTTTAGTCCTGGTTTTAGTCCTGGTTTAGTCCTGGTTTAGTCCTGTTTTAGTCCTGGTTTAGTCCTGATTTAGACCTGGTTTAGTCCTAGTTTAGTCCTGGTTTAGTCCTAGTTTAGTCCTGTTTTAGTCCTGTTTTAATCCTGGTTTAGTCCTGGTTTAGTCCTAGTTTAGTCCTGGTTTAGTCCTAGTTTAGTCCTGGTTTAGACCTGGTTTAGTCCTGATTTAGACCTGGTTTAGTCCTGGTTTAGTTCTGGTTTAGACCTGGTTTAGACCTGGTTTAGACCTGTTTTAGTCCTGTTTTAGTCCTGGTTTAGTTCTGGTTTAGTCCTGTTTTAGTCCTGGTTTAATCCTGGTTTAGTCCTGGTTTTAGTTCTGGTTTAGTCCTGGTTTAGTCCTGGTTTAGTCGTGTTTTAGTCCTGGTTTAGTCGTGTTTTAGTCCTAGTTTAGTCCTGGTTTAGTCCTAGTTTTAGTTCTGGTTTAGTCCTGGTTTAGTCCCAGTTTAGTCCTGTTTTAGTCCTGGTTTAGTCCTAGTTTTAGTTCTGGTTTAGTCCTGGTTTACTCCCAGTTTAGTCCTGGTTTAATCCTAGTTTAGTCCTGGTTTTAGTTCTGGTTTAGTCCTGGTTTAGTCCTGGTTTAGTCGTGTTTTAGTCCCGGTTTAGTCGTGTTTTAGTCCTAGTTTAGTCCTGTTTTAATCCTGGTTTAGTCCTAGTTTTAGTTCTGGTTTAGTCCTGGTTTAGTCCTGGTTTAGTCCCAGTTTAGTCCTGTTTTAGTCCTGGTTTAGTCCTGGTTTAGTCCTAGTTTTAGTTCTGGTTTAGTCCTGGTTTACTCCCAGTTTAGTCCTGGTTTAATCCTAGTTTAGTCCTGTTTTAGTCCTGGTTTAGTCCTAGTTTTAGTTCTGGTTTAGTCCTAGTTTTAGTTCTGGTTTAGTCCTGGTTTAGTCCCAGTTTAGTCCTAGTTTAGTCCTAGTTTAGTCCTGTTTTAGTCCTGGTTTAGTCCTAGTTTTAGTCCTGGTTTAGTCCCAGTTTAGTCCTGTTTTAGTTCTGGTTTAGTCCTAGTTTTAGTCCTGGCTTAGTCCTGGTTTAGTCCTGGTTTAGTCCTAGTTTTAGTCCTGGTTTAGTCCTGGTTTAGTTCTGGTTTAGTCCTAGTTTTAGTCCTGGCTTAGTCCTGGTTTAGTCCTGGTTTAGTCCTAGTTTTAGTCCTGGTTTAGACCTGGTTTAGACCTGGTTTAGTCCTGGTTTAGTCCTAGTTTTAGTCCTGGTTTAGTCCTAGTTTTAGTCCTGGTTTAGACCTGGTTTAGACCTGGTTTAGACCTGGTTTAGTCCTGGTTTAGTCCCAGTTTAGTACTGTTTTAGTTCTGGTTTAGTCCTGGTTTAGTCCCAGTTTAGTACTGTTTTAGTTCTGGTTTAGTCCTAGTTTTAGTCCTGGTTTAGTCCTAGTTTTAGTCCTGGTTTAGACCTGGTTTTAGTCCTGGTTTAGTCCTAGTTTTAGTCCTGGTTTAGACCTGGTTTTAGTCCTGGTTTAGTCCTAGTTTTAGTCCTGGTTTAGACCTGGTTTAGACCTGGTTTAGACCTGGTTTAGTCCTGGTTTAGTCCTGGTTTAGTCCTGGTTTAGCTCTTCTGACTTTCTTTGGGTTCTTTGTTGGATTTCATATGGTTAAAGTCAATAATATAGGAAAGGAAAGCTGCACTCTGGAACATTTCCTCTGGGGTGTCCACCACCTGCTTGACTCCATGGAGACACTGATGCTTTGTGTGGAATGTTCCGCAGTGTGGCATTAAAGTCTTCTGTTTGCTGTGTCGTTACTGTGAGTGAGCTCGCCTCTCCACAGACCTGTTGGTGTCACTGTCTCCATAGCGATAGATCCTGTAATGCCATACAGTGGAACATTCCAAAGCAAAAAACAAAAAACAGAAAAGTTCCACAGTGAAGCTTTAGGTGAAAGACTAAATCCAGTGGAACAAACTGAACGTGCCTCTGGACACTTTTCTGTAGTGAGGCGAGTGTGTTTCCATGGAGACTGAGGATGCTGGTCACCGCGGCGACAGGAGGAGGCAGTTTCCGCGGCGACGGCGTGGAGCAGTGACACATTCAGAAACGAACCGATAAAAATAGAAAAAAGAGGTATTTATAAAGATGACAATGAAAGAGACTAAACCAGGACTAAACCAGGTCTGAACCAGGACTAAACCAGAACTAAAACCAGGACTAAACCAGGACTAAAACCAGGACTAAACCAGGACTAAACCAGAACTAAAACCAGGACTAAACCAGGACTAAAACCAGGACTAAACCAGGACTAAAACCAGGACTAAACCAGAACTAAAACCAGGACTAAACCAGGACTAAAACCAGGACTAAACCAGAACTAAAACCAGGACTAAACCAGGACTAAAACCAGGACTAAACCAGGACTAAAACCAGGACTAAACTAGGACTAAACCAGGACTAAACCAGGACTAAATCAGGACTAAACCAGGTCTGAACCAGGACTAAAACCAGGACTAAACCAGGACTAAACCAGGTCTGAACCAGGACTAAACCAGAACTAAAACCAGGACTAAACCAGGACTAAACCAGGACTAAAACCAGAACTAAAACCAGGACTAAACCAGGACTAAACCAGGACTAAACCAGGTCTGAACCAGGACTAAAACCAGGACTAAACCAGGACTAAACCAGGACTAAAACCAGGACTAAAACCAGGACTAAATCAGGACTAAACCAGAAATAAAGCAGGACTAAACCAGGAATGAACCAGGACTAAACTAGGACTAAACCAGGACTAAACCAGGACTAAACCAGGTCTGAACCAGGACTAAACCAGAACTAAAACCAGGACTAAACCAGGACTAAACCAGGACTAAAACCAGAACTAAAACCAGGACTAAACCAGGACTAAAACCAGGACTAAACCAGGACTAAACTAGGACTAAACCAGGACTAAACCAGGACTAAACCAGGACTAAACCAGGACTAAACCAGAACTAAAACCAGGACTAAACCAGGACTAAAACCAGGACTAAACCAGGACTATAACGGGTCTCAACCAGTAAAACGTTTGTATTTTAGAGTTCGGAAAATCTCAGTGGGACTTTTGTTTTCTTTTCTTTTTTCTTTTATTTTCTTTTTTCAAAATCTGCAAAAAATTAGGATCTAATTT
>JAVJIX010000282.1:370000-382500 GCA_036785185.1 Paratrypauchen microcephalus
CCAGGACTAAACCAGGACTAAACCAGGTCTAAATCAGGACTAAATCAGGTCTAAATCAGGTCTAAACCAGGACTAAACCAGGACTAAACCAGGTCTAAATCAGGTCTAAATCAGGAGTAAACCAGGTCTAAATCAGGACTAAACCAGGACTAAACCAGGTCTAAATCAGGTCTAAATCAGGACTAAACCAGGTCTAAATCAGGACTAAACCAGGACTAAACCAGGTCTAAATCAGGTCTAAATCAGGTCTAAACCAGGACTAAACCAGGACTAAACCAGGTCTAAATCAGGTCTAAATCAGGTCTAAATCAGGTCTAAATCAGGACTAAATCAGGACTAAACCAGGACTAAACCAGGTCTAAATCAGGACTAAACCAGGACTAAATCAGGAGTAAACCAGGTCTAAACCAGGACTAAACCAGGACTAAACCAGGTCTAAACCAGGACTAAACCAGGACTAAACCAGGACTAAATCAGGACTAAACCAGGTCTAAACCAGGTCTAAATCAGGACTAAACCAGGACTAAACCAGGACTAAACCAGGACTAAACCAGGTCTAAATCAGGTCTAAATCAGGTCTAAATCAGGACTAAACCAGGACTAAATCAGGACTAAACCAGGACTAAACCAGGTCTAAATCAGGACTAAACCAGGACTAAATCAGGACTAAACCAGGTCTAAACCAGGACTAAACCAGGACTAAACCAGGACTAAACCAGGTCTAAACCAGGACTAAACCAGGACTAAACCAGGACTAAACCAGGACTAAACCAGGTCTAAACCAGGACTAAACCAGGACTAAACCAGGACTAAATCAGGACTAAACCAGGACTAAACCAGGTCTAAACCAGGTCTAAACCACGTCTGAACCATCCTGGGTTAAATCCAAACTGGAGGACATCGTGGACTCCTCAGAGAACACTGAGGTTGTGAGGACCTTCAGAAGTCTGGAGGAGCTCCTGGACCACAAATTGGACTTTAAAGTTTTAAAAAGTCCTTTGTCCCCACAGCTCCTCCACCAGAACCCGTCCAGAACCCGTCCACCTTCAGAACCGGAACTTTATACAGAGTCTGCACCAGCTTTTCAGGATTATTTATTTTATTTTGATTTATATTTCTGGGGCCAAGCAGCGAAGCTGCGAGGCCCCATAGTGTTTCTACTGATTCTTCTTATTATTATTATAAAATATTCTTACGCCTTTGGGAGTCTATGGCAGCCCCTAGAACCGTCTGGTAAGAAGTTGTGAAATTTGGCATGCACATTCCAGCCAGTCTCCTCATTACCCACAGCAATTTATAGGCCCCCACCCCCAACCCTCTAGCGCCAACCGGCAGGGCAAAATTGCAGGTTTGATTGGCTGTCACGACAAAATGATAAGAGATATAAAAAATCCAGGCATATTTCTGATGAGGCTCAGTCCAAAGCTGCTCTGTACCAAATTTGAGCAAAATTGGTCCAAAATTGAGGGAGGAGAAGCATTTTGAGTGTTTTTCATAAAATTCAAAATGGCGGAAAATGACGTCATAGGGTGCGTTGGATTCGGCTTGGCCCAAGGAGTCCAGGGATGCCAAGTTTTTGAAAATTGGACATACAGTTCAAAAGTTACACGTAGAAATGTACCTGAAAATTCCTTCCGTACGCCCGATTCACAAAAACTTGGGCCGTTTCCCAATCCAGCGACGGCACACTTGTGAGCGTCCTTGGAAGGGGATGTGCGTCATATCCGGCGCGACAAGCGCCGTTCCATTCGTTTTTTTCCCCCTGCACCGTTAAGATGAGCTCTGAACGGCGCCGTCGTTTCCATGGAAATCGGGGCGTGGACCAAGCGTGCAAACATGCATGCTTCGCACACTTAAAAGCCCCAGCATGCACAGCGCGGGAGGATATATGACTACAAAGATGGACTCGCCAGCGACATCCACAAGTGAGAGTTGCGACGTCACTATAAAATATACGTACTGGTTCACCTCACCTACAACTATGTACATGAAACTCTTCATAAACTACGCTAAACATGTGTGACGGTAGCCGTAACGGCATAGATCACGGCACCTGTATTACCGTTCACATGCTTTTCCCCTTACACTTCTATATTTCCTTTGCTGTTGTAATGCTGGATATTCTACCGTGTCGCCATGTCCAGCGTTTACTCTAAGCTGCGCACTGTTCGCACATTCTCAGCGCACAAGAAAACTTGTGCAGTGCACTGTAAATCAGGGATGAAAGAGCTTTTTATTCAGCCGCGAAAATTTCATCTGCAAAGTGCGAGCCGCGCGGGGGGGCATTTCGGATGTGGAGTTAGTGTGTTTGCTCAGACACATTAAAAATTAGGGGGAACATTGGCCATGTCCCAATTCCAAGTATTACTAGTCGCAATAGAATAATATTTTTGTCTTTAGGGAACAAGGAGCAGACCACCCGGCTCATTGAGCTGAGGCGGGACTTGTTCCATTTCGCAGACGGACATGTGAGAAACGTAGTGCACTAAGGACAGAGCGAGTGTGCACCGTCTCGACGACAGACCGAGTGCACACTCACAAGCGTGCCGTCGCTGGATTGGGAAACGGCCTTAGAATCCCTAGAATCCTTGGGCCAAGACGAATCTAACGCATCCTATGACGTCATGTCCGCCGGAATAGAATGTCCGCCATCTTGGATTTTATGAAAAAAACTCAAAATGCCTCTCCTCCCTCATTTCTGCTTGTAACTTTTGAACCGTAAGTCCGATTTTCAAAAACTTGGTATCCCTGGGATCCTTGGGCGAAGACTGATCCAACGCACGTAATCAAATTGATGTGCATTGATGTGCGTTTCAGCTCTCTCAATGAAACTTGCAAAAATGTGTTTTGGGCGAAGTTTGATCCAACGCACGTCATCAAATTAGGCTGGGTCACTGCTTGGCCCCACATTGCTGCTTGCAGCTATATGTTATATTATATTTATTTTATATTTATTTTGATTATTTATTGCCTTTTTCATTTTTAACTGTTTTGTGTGTGAGGAAATGTGTGAACTGATTTACACAGACACCTGAATTAGTCCTGGTTTAGTCGAAGTTTCCCCTGAAAGTTTCAGACCTGAATTTCAGACTTCCTCTTTCTCTGTTTCTGTTTCCGTCTCTTCACTCACTGCAACATCCCCATTTAGTCCTGGTTTAGTCCTGATTTAGTCCTGATTTAGACCTGGTTTAGACCTGTTTTAGTCCTGGTTTAGACCTGGTTTAGACCTGGTTTAGTCCTGGTTTAGACCTGGTTTAGTCCTGGTTTAGACCTGATTTAGACCTGGTTTAGTCCTGGTTTAGACCTGGTTTAGACCTGGTTTAGTCGTGGTTTAGACCTGATTTAGACCTGATTTAGACCTGATTTAGTCCTGATTTAGACCTGGTCTAGTCGTGGTTTAGTCCTGGTTTAGTCCTGATTTAGACCTGGTTTAGACCTGGTTTAGACCTGATTTAGACCTGGTTTAGTCGTGGTTTAGTCCTGATTTAGCCCTGATTTAGTCCTGATTTAGCCCTGGTTTAGACCTGTTTTAGTCCTGGTTTAGACCTGTTTTAGACCTGGTTTAGTCCTGGTTTAGACCTGGTTTAGTCCTGGTTTAGACCTGATTTAGACCTGGTTTAGTCCTGGTTTAGACCTGGTTTAGACCTGGTTTAGTCGTGGTTTAGACCTGATTTAGTCCTGATTTAGACCTGGTCTAGTCGTGGTTTAGTCCTGGTTTAGTCCTGATTTAGACCTGGTTTAGTCCTGATTTAGACCTGATTTAGTCGTGGTTTAGACCTGGTTTAGTCCTGGTTTAGTCCTGGTTTAGACCTGGTTTAGACCTGGTTTAGTCCTGGTTTCAGAGCTTTGTGTTTGTAGGTTGTTCCCATGTGGAGTCTCTGGAGTTTCTTTTGTGGTGCTTTTTGTTGCAACACTGACATTTCCCCATTGTTACAAATAAAAGCTCTAACGTTTACTACGACTACGTTTTGTAAAACCGTCGCCTCAAATGTTCGACAGGTTTTGTTTTCTAATCGAACAAAGATTCGTTCCTTTACTGGAGCCCCAGATCATTGAGGCCGATTCAGTTTGTGGAAATAAAAATAATTTGTCCAAAAACACGAGTCACGTTTGTTCATTTTATGGAATCTTTTATTGCACATTTCATCGTTACAGAAACTTCATATTTAAACTTTTTCATTTTCACTTTTGTGACCGTAAACCGCCCACATATATCACATCTGTTTGCATAAATAATTCACATCGTAAAACGCCGTTACGCCATGATTCAGTCCCAAAGGTTGGCGGTTTGAATCTCGTTTCCGGAGATCCAAGCTGCCGTTGAGCAAGACACCTTTCCCGTAGATTACCATGTATTCACCATTTGTTAAAAGTTACACATTGTTCTTTAATACCATAAACCGCCCGTGCCCGACCCAGGGGTTGGCGGTTCGATTCCTGACGCGGCGTCCTTTGGAAAGACGCCAGTTTCCAGCTTGTAAAACACTGGTTACAGTTTGAACACTGAATACATCGTACTGGCGTGTTTGACCCAGAGGTTGGCGGTTTAATTCCTGCCGTTGTGTCCTCGGGCAAGACACGACATCGTAAAACACTGGTGATGTTCGATATTGCAATAGTGTCCCGTTTAACATTAAAAACCATTCGGTTACAGAGTCCGTCTTGTTGTTGTTTCCCATCTTTTTTCTAGTCTCTTGTCAAACTCTCTTCTGATTGGCCCGTTCGGCGCGCACCGAGTCACGTGACCAGTCCCGAAAAGCGTTCCTCCGTGTCGGAACGTCCCGGTGTTTAGGGCAGTTGGCGTAGAGCCGTTTGCGTCGTCGGCATCCCCGGCTCCGCCCGCCCTCATACGCCCCTAAGCCCCGCCTCTCCAGGGTGAGGGGTCGCAGGGAAGCGTTGTGATTGGCTGACAGCTGATTTCGCTGATTTCATGTTTTTTTTTCTGACTTGTTGGCGTTTTTCAGCGGGCCTGGAGCTCCAGCGCGGGCACCCACTGGTTCTTGCCTCGGCTCTCGGCGCAGAAGCTGCTGATGTCGGACAGAGCCTGGCACTGCAGGGGGTCCACCGGAGGATTCTGGGAAAGAAAACCCAATTAGACTTTTGAGAAATCGACAGTTTGGATTTTGGGTTTACATTTCGGTTAGACGCAAAGTTTAACTTTGAAACTGGCAACAGCACAGGCTTGTTAAGGCTGAAACCTTAAAATTTTAAAGCAATTTCAGCATCAAACTAGAATTATTTTGTCCATTTCTAGAGCTCAAATTAATCTTCCCACTCCTTTTGGGGCAAATTTTTATTCAGCCATTTCACTTTAAAAAAAAAAAAAAAGTAAATTGCTTAACCCCCTCAAAAAGAAAGTAATTAATAATAATTATAATAATAAATTTGTATTTGTTATTTCTGTTATTGCACTAGAATGTAAATTGTTTACTTGCCCAAAAAAAATACAAAATTGGCCAAATACAAAAAATAAAAAATATTTTTTTCTGTCATTGCACTTTTAAAAATGTAAATTGCTTACTTGCCCCCAAAACTATAAAATACAAAATTGCCCAAAATAATATTTAAAAAATACAATACAAAAAAAAATATATAATGATACAAGTAATAAAATTATATATTTTTCTGTTCATTTCTGTTTTTGCATTTTTAAAATGTGAATTACTTACTTGCCCCCAAAACTATAAATAAGAATCTGTATTAAATTATCTGTATTAAGTTAATAGTCTGATCAATCACTTCTTCCATAATCATTGAACTGGATTTTTCAATCAAATTTTATGTCGTTTTTGTTTTGTTTGGTCACAAATTGTAAAAATGTCTTCGTCTATGATTATAATTTTTATAGTAAATGAATAAATGTTGGAACTGAAGCTGGAGTCTATTCAAACGTATCGGACGTTAGAATCCCTGTGCTGCGTTACCATGGCGACTCACCGTGACCAGGATGCAGTGCAGGTCTCGGGGTTCGTTCCCGTTCTGGTCGGGTTCGTCGTCGAGGAGCTGCCCCAGACGCCGGAGCCCGGACACCCGCACGATGTTTATGTCGTTATCGCAACAAAACGCCTGGAGCAGCGTGAAGTGAATCTGAAGAGCGATATCGTCCACGTCCTCCGAGTCTGCGGCGAGGACGCACAGGACCACGCTGTCCAGGTCACTGCCGACAGGAGAGAAATTTAAGTCAAACACCAAATATTCAAAAATTGGGGGAAAAAATGGAAAATTTGCATGGAAAACTGGTCTGAAAATGTGAAATGTTTGCACAAAAATAGATAAATGTGAGTAAATCTGCTTCATTTAGACACTGAAACTGAGAATGAAAGAAAGAAAATGGGTTTTTAAAAAAATCTTTCAAACATTTTTTTAAAAATGTAAATACATTTTTAAATTAATTTATAAAAAAATGTTAAAAATCAATGACTTTAAGCAAAATATATGGAAGCCCATTCCTGCCAGTAAAAAAGAAAAAGTTGGTTACACCAAGTCGAGATTTTGAGATTAAAAAAAAGGTCGAGATTTTGAGATAAAAAAAAGGTCGAGATTTTGAGATAAAAAAAAGGTCGAGATTTTGAGATAAAAAAGAGGTCGAGATTTTGAGATAAAAAAGAGGTCGAGATTTTGAGATAAAAAAGGTCGAGATTTTGAGATAAAAAAGGTCGAGATTTTGAGATAAAAAAGGTCGAGATTTTGAGATAAAAAAAAAAGTCGAGATTTTGAGATAAAAAAAAAGTCGAGATTTTGAGATAAAAAGTAAAAATTATGAGATATCTAGTAAGTAAACTGATTGTATTTTGTATCTAGTTAAACATTTTATTTTGACTTTATCTCATAATTATGACTTAGTGTGACCAACTTTTTTTTTTTTTTTTTTTTTTACTGGCGGGAATGGGCTTCCATAAAAATACTAATTGGGTGTAAAAAGTAAAAAATTCAGCTAAAATTTCTGTAAATTTGCATGGAAATTGGTCAGGCAAAGTCTTGGATAAATGTGAGGAAAGGTGCAACACTGCTACACTGAAATTTGGAAGACATTTTGTTAAAATATTTTAAAAAAATTAAACTTTACAGCTACAAATCCTAAGAATTTGTCAGAAAAGTCTGATAAATTAACTTCTACGCTGAAATTTGTAATAACTGGTTTGCGCTTTGATTTGTGGCTTTAAAAAAAAAAAAAAAAAAAAAGCTACAACAGAAATCAGTCATTAAAATGTAAAATGTTGAATTGTGGTTTTAAAATGTAAAACAAATGTTGAAATTGGCTTTAAATTGAGCTGTGGTTCATGTTTAAAAACAGTAAACTCGCTCTAGACTAGCCCAGCCTAAACTAAACTAAAAATAGCCTCGCTCGTGTTTACATCTGCCAACCGTTTCTAAATTTAGCTTTGGGCGTGACGTCTGTGCACTCAGCATTTTTTCACCATGACTCCCGTTCCCTGAGCCATTAAAAACATTCACCGAAACCCTCAGCGCCGACAACCGAGCCCTTTAAAACTCAATTAGCCGAAAACTGTCAAAGGAAGCTGGCTGGCCCCGAGCTGGAGCAGGATTCGAGTCCCAGGATTCTACAACAGTCGTGTATTCACTTCAAACCAGAGATTAAGAAGAACTAATGTTTCTGGAACGTTCTATGGACTACAATCGCTTCATTTAAGACTACAAAAATGGTTCAAAGTGACCAATTATGACCAATTTCCTTAATAGAATGAGAATATTAGGAACCAATTGACCATTTTTGGTCATTTTATCCGTATTTAAATGTAAAAAAAAAGTTGAAGTGTAATTTTAATTCAAATGCAAACAAGTCCCATGATTCTACAACAGTTGTGTTTTCACTTAAACCAGAGAAAAAGCGACTAATTTCATATTAAGGATAAGTAACTGGCTCCCATGTTTATAGAACGCTTTATGGACTACAATTACTTCATTTAAGACTACAAAAATGGTTGAAAAAGCCCAATTATGACCAATTTCCTTAACAGAATGAGAATTAGGAACCAATTTACCATTTTTTCGGGGTCATTTTATCGGTATTTAAACTGCCTCATGGCCCCGAGCTGGAGCCTGATTCGAATGTAACCGAGTCCCATGATTCTACAACAGTTGTGTTTTCAAATATGGTTTTAAAATGTAAAAAAAAAAAAGTTGAAATGTGGTTAAGACTCCAAAAAAATGGTTGAAAAAGACTACTGTGTTTCTGGAACGCTTTATGGACTACAATCGCTTCATTTAAGACTACAAAAATGGTCGAAAAAGCCCAATTATGTCCAATTTCCTTAATAGAATGAGAATATTCAGAACTAATGTACTATTTTTGGTCGTTTTTATCCGTGTTTAAACAGTCTCGTGCTTTTGTAGTTCCATTAATAGAAAATTCCAGTGGAGCAGTTGCGTAAAAATAGGTTTCCAACTAAACATAGCCACGCCCCGGTGAGTATTTTAAGAAGTGGGACTAAAAATAACCCCGTGAGGATTACGTGGGTGCCATTTTGGTGAGGACGCACTGTTGACTCATTCCAGGGGACATTTTAAGGCTTGGACTTTGCAGACGTGACTCAGATTTTAAAAACTGGATGGGAATTCGTGGAGGCACTTACACATTCATGAGCTTCGCGGACTCGTACACGCCAACGGTGAGGCAGCCGCGTCTCTGCGCCGCGACCAGCAGCGACTCCAGAGCGGAGCTTACGGTCTCCATCCTGCAAAAGAGCACAAAACCACACCAAATTAGGATCAAATGTGCAAAACAAACAAACAAAACAGTATAGAAATGCGCTAAAACATGCTTGGAGGCTTGGGATGCAGGCGTTACGCTGGCATTTCTGTGCGTAACGACAAATTTGGATCACGTTCGTTGCAATTTGACGCGTCATTGCTTCGATTGAGTTCACATTTTGGGCAAAAAAAAGTGCAATTATTAAATGTAGTCATAAATTGTGAGCCAAATGTGCCGATCTTGCGTCATGTTGGATGTGCTGCCGTGCGTAAAATGGGTTAAACGAAACCATTTTATTTTTTTAGAAGTGAAATTGCAGCGAAATTCCTCTTTAAAAACTCCATCTGTGCGCAATCACGTCACGAGAAAAACGTCGTGAGAAATCCGCCTGCGTGCCCCGCGTGTCCACATGCGTAAAAACACGCCTCGGAACGTGGAGAATTTCCGTGAAAAATACTCAAATATACTCACTTCTTGTTTGCGCTGCTCGATCCAACCACTTCTTCCAGAGTCATGTTGAAAAGCGGTGAAATAATAATAATAATTCCCCCAAAACGTGAATTTATCCTTAAAACGTGCAGAAATATTCCAAAGTGCGCTGCGTAAAAGCACAAAACGGTAGTCCCCGAACAGCGGCGGTGAAATCGTGTAAAGTCCGTTTTTTTGCGGCAAAACGAGTGGTTTGTGCGTGAGTGTGAAGGATTCTGAGCGAGAGGAACGCGGCTGACGCGGCTTTTATCCGCCCCGAGAGCCGGACGCGTCACTCCGCCCCACTCGCTGCGCCGGGATTGGCTCCGGGCTCCGGGCCGCGGTCATTGGCGCAGAGCGAAGCCGACGGAGGAGAGCCCCACGTGGGATGGAGTTTCGGAGAATCCCCCCTCCTCCGCGCGAAGGTTTCTCTCTGTTTTTTTTTTTTTTTTTTTAACTGGAAACAGAAAGTGGAGCTGAAATAAAAAAAGGACTTTTCGAGACGTGGAAAATAATGCGACAAAGATCCGATATAGTCCTGTTTTAGTCCTGGTTTAGTCCTGTTTTAGTCCTGGTTTAGTCCTGGTTTAGTCCTGGTTTAGTCCTGTTTTAGCCCTGGTTTAGTCCTGGTTTAGACCTAGTTTAGTCCTGGTTTAGTCCTGGTTTAGTCCTGGTTCAGTCCTGGTTCAGTCCTGTTTTAGTCCTGGTTCAGTCCTGGTTTAGACCTGTTTTAGTCCTGGTTCAGTCCTGGTTTAGACCTGTTTTAGTCTTGGTTTAATCCTGATTTAGACCTGTATTAGTCCTATTTTAGTCCTGGTTTAGACCTGTTTAGTCGTGGCTTAGTTCTGGTTTAGATCTGGTTTAGTCCTGATTTAGACCTGGTTTAGTCCTGGTTTAGTCCTGGTTTAGTCCTGGTTTAGTCCTGGTTTAGTCCTGGTTTAGACCTGTTTTAGTCTTGGTTTAATCCTGATTTAGACCTGGTTTAGTCCTGATTTAGACCTGTTTTAGTCCTGGTTTAGTCCTGGTTTAGTCCTGGTTAAGTCCTGGTTTAGTCCTGGTCTAGACCTGGCTCAGTCCTGGTTTAGACCTGTTTTAGTCTTGGTTTAGTCCTGATTTAGACCTGTTTTAGTCCTATTTTAGTCCTGGTTTAGACCTGTTTAGTCGTGGCTTAGGTCTGGCTTAGATCTGGTCTAGTCCTGGTTTAGATCTGGTTTAAACCTGTTTTAGACCTGGTTTAATCTTAATTTACTCCTGGTTTAGATCAAATTGGTCAAAAATAGAGACATTTCTTGTGTAAAACTGGGACAAATCGCTGGTTTTGTTTGAATCTGCGGGGACACGGGACACAGGGGGACACGGGGGACACAGGGGGACACACGGGGGACACACGGGGACTGTCCCGGAGAAATTAGGACCTCTGGACACTCTGTCTTTTCCCTTTAGTTCAGTCGAGATCGGCGACTCCAGGACTGAAATGGTCCAAATGATTCTAGTGAAGGTGTGTGGAGTTTAAAAACACAGTGGAGCACTTCCTGTATCACCACATGATGACATCACAAGGTGGAACAGAGTGTTTTCCATGTGAGAGAAGATCTCGTGCTGAATCTCAGGGTTTGTGTGTTAAACGTGTGAATGTGAACTCTGGACAATAAAGGGATCTTATGGGAGTCTCCAGAAGTTTCCGTGTTTGTCAGTGATGCTGTTTGTCTAACAGAACCACAAAGAAAAATATTAATAAACGTGAATTACCAACTCCATGTGTGTACTAGTACTACTACTACTACTACTACTGCAACTACTGCTACTACTACTACTGCTACTACTACTACTACTGCTACTGCAACTACTACTACTTCAACTACTACTACTGCTACTACTACTACTGCTACTACTACTACTACTGCTGCTACTACTACTACTACTACTAAAAGTTCAAAGTCATCTTTATTGTCAAAAACCATATGTACAGGTTGCACACACAGGATTTGAAATTGCAGCGCCCCCTAGGCCCACAGAGAACATGAAACATGTGATAAACAAGACAATAAACACCAGGACTAAAACATCACATATACCTGTAGTAAAAGTACAAAAGGCTTGTGTATAATACAAATAAGTAAAACACACAATGTGGAGCGGAATAAAGCTCAGATGTGTCATTTAAGCAGCAGTGTCTGTCATTTAAGCAGCAGTGCCAGTGCAATTTAAGCAGCAGTGTCATTTAAACAGCAATGTCAGTGTCATTTAAGCAACAGTGTCAGTGTCATTTAAGCAGCAGTGCCAGTGACATTTAAGCATCAGTGTCATTTAAGCAGCAGTGCGAGTGTCATTTAAGCAGCAGTGTGAGTGTCATTTAAGCAGCAGTGTCATGTAAGTGTAATTTAAGCAGCAGTGTCAGTGCAATTTAAGCAGCAGTGTCAGTGTCATTTAAGCAGCAATGTCAGTGTCATACCAGCTGGTTAGCTCAACTGGTAAGTCACTTGACTTTCACCTGGGGGACCTGGGTTCAAATCCCCCCCGGCAATGAGCTAACCAGTGTGGGTCCTTTGGCAAGACCCTTCACGGTACTGCCCCCCGGGCGCTGAAAAAGATGGCTGCTCACTGCTCCTGAAAAAAAGGATGGGTCAAATGCAGAAGTCAAATTTCTCCCATGTGTCACTGTTTGTGAGACCAAATAAAGGCTTAATCTTAATTTAAGCAGCAGTGTCAGTGTCATTTATGGAACAGTGCCCGAGTCATTTAAGCTGCAGTGTCAGAGTCATTTAAGCAGCAGTGTAATGTAAGCAACAGTGTCATTTAAGCAGCAGTTGCAGTGTCATTTAAGCAGCAGTGGCAGTGCCATTTAAGCAGCAGTGTCATTTAAGCAGCAGTGTCATTTAAGCAACAGTGCCAGTGTAATTTAAACAGCAATGTCATTTAAGCAGCAGTGTCATTTAAGCAGCAGTGTCAGTGTAATTTAAGCAGCAGTGTGATTGGGGGAGAGTTGAGCATCCTGACAGCTTGGTGGATGAAGCTGTCTTTCAGTCTGCTGGTCTTGGCCCTGAGGCTCCTCAGTCTCCTTCCTGATGGCAGCAGACTGAAGAGGCAGTTGGATGGGTGGGTGGGATCACCCAGAGGGTGAGGCGGGTGCGGTAGATAATACTACTACTACAACAACAACTACTACTACTACTGCAACTACTACTACTACTACTACAACTACTACTACTGCAACTACTACTACTACTACTACTGCAACTACTACTACTGCAACTACTACTACTGCAACTACTACTACAACTACTACTACTGCAACTATTACTACTACTACTAGCCTACT
>JAVJIX010000282.1:387500-547500 GCA_036785185.1 Paratrypauchen microcephalus
CAAAACAATTTCCCTTGTGGATCATTAAAGTTTGTCTAAGTCAAATTAACCAAAACTATATCGTCAAAAATTGTCATGATCTGTTTTTGCAAATTAACTTTTTCCAACATAATTTTTAGCTTTTCTTAGCTAAATATGTCAAATTAAATCATGTAAAAAACAGATTTCACCCACATGTTTTAAATACTTCCACTTTCTGCACGTGGATCTGGTTTAGTCCTGGTTTAGACCTGGTTTAGTCCTGGTTTAGACCTGGTTTAGACCTGGTTTAGTCCTGGTTTAGTCCTGATTTAGTCCTAATATAGTCCTGCTTCAGTCCTGATTTAGGCCTGGTTTAATCCTGGTTCAGTTCCGGTTCTTATCTTAGTCCTTGCTCTTCTTCAGTCCTTCTTTAGTCCTGGTCTAGTCCTGGTTCAGTTCTGATGAAGTCCCAGTTCTGTCTTGGCTCAGTCCAGTTCAGCCCGGATCCTGGTCAGGTCTTGGATCTGGTCTGGGGGGTTTCAGCAGACTCAGAGGTGCAGAGGGCGGGTGTGGTCTCCAACCAGGTTTCAACAGGGGCTGGACAAGTCCTGGTTTAGTTCTGCTTTAGTCCTGGTGTGGACCGGGTGTAGACCGGGTGTAGACCGGGTGTAGACCGGGTGTGGACCGGGTGTAGACCGGGTGTAGACCGGGTGTAGACCGGGTGTAGACCGGGTGTCCTGGAGGAAGAACCGGCTTCAGGGAAAATTACCAGGATTTCAGAAGAATTTCCAATCTCGACTGAACTGAAGGTAAACTTGGAAACTCCCACTTGATGACATCACGAGGTGGAACAGAGCGTTTGGAGCTTTGAAGATGTTACAGACGAACAATAAAGAGTTCCTCAAACATGAGACTCCAGGTGTTTGAGGAGGAACATCAGAACATCAGAACATGATTTAAAATGTAAATCTCACAGGGTCAGTTTGTGTGATGTTGGACCTTTAATGCCACACTGCGGAAAATTCCAGAGCAACCAACAGCGTCTCCATGGAAACAAGCAGATGGGGGTCCCCTAACCAGAAAAAGTTCTCTCTCCTGTCTCCCTCTCCATCCTTCTGTCTCCTTTCCTCTTATTCTCTCTCTTCTTCCCTCACTCCCCCTCAGTCCCGCCCTCTCTATCGTTCTCCTTCCCTCTCTCTCTCCCCCGCTCTCACCCTCTCTCTCTCTCCCTCCCTCCCTCTTATTCTCTCTCTTCTTCCCTCACTCCCCCTCACTCCCCTCTCTCTCTCTCTCTCTCCCTCCCTCTTATTCTCTTCTTCCCTCTCCTCCTCCTCCTCTCTATCATTCTCCTTCCCTCTCTCTCTCTCCCCCACTCTCACCCCTCTCTCTCTCTCTCCCTCCCTCCCTCTTATTCTCTCTCTTCTTCCCTCACTCCCCCTCACTCCCCCTCTCTCTCTCTCTCTCTCCCTCCCTCTTATTCTCTCTCTTCTTCCCTCACTCCCCCTCAGTCCCGCCCTCTCTATCGTTCTCCTTCCCTCTCTCTCTCCCCCGCTCTCACCCTCTCTCTCTCTCCCTCTTATTCTCTTCTTCCCTCTCCTCCTCCTCTCTATCGTTCTCCTTCCCTCTCTCTCCCCCGCTCTCACCCTCTCTCTCTCTCTCTCTCCCTCTTATTCTCTTCTTCCCTCTCCTCCTCCTCCTCTCTATCGTTCTCCTTCCCTCTCTCTCCCCCGCTCTCACCCCTCTCTCTCTCCCTCTTATTCTCTCTCTTCTTCCCTCTCCCCCTCTTCCTCTCTTTCTCTTCTTCCCTCCCTCTCTCCTGCTCTCCCTCTCTTTCTCTCCCTCTCTTTCTCTCTCTCCCTCTTATTCTCTCTCTTCTTCCTTCACTTCCCCTCTCCCGCTCTCTCTATCGTTCTCCTTCCCTCTCTCTCTCTCCCCCCGCTCTCACCCCTTTCTCTCTCTCTCTCTCTCCCTCTTATTCTCTCTTCTTCCATCACTCCCCCTCACTCCCGCCCTCTCTATCGTTCTCCTTCCCTCTCTCTCCCCCGCTCTCACCCTTTTTTCCTTCTTTCTTTCTTTCTTTCTTTCTTTCTTTCTTTCTCTAAAGTATTCCTTCCACCGTCCAATAACATCAACTCAAATTAGACTTAATCTGAGTTTTAGTCTGCGTCCCATTCCTCTGTCTTACCCCTTCGTCTTACCCCTACCCCTTGGTTTTGCTCGTTCATGTGAGGTCAAGGGGTGTCCCGATTCTGATTTTGATCAAGGGCTCGGGCCACGACCTCGGGCTACATACCCCTTGAAACGAAGTAAACTCTCGACCAGACTTGGAACGAAGGGGTACGACTACAAGCTCAGGCAGGTTTAGGGATCAGGACAACGAGGACTAAACCAGGACTAAACCAGGACTAAACCAGAACTAAACAAGAAATAGACCAGGACTAAACCAGGACTAAACCAGGACAAAACCTGAACTAAACAAGAACTAGACCAGGACTAAACCACGACTGAACCAGGACTAAACAAGGATTAAACCAGGACTAAACCTGCACTAAACCATGACAAAACCTGAACTAAACAAGAACTAGACCAGGACTAAACCAGGACTAAACCTGAACTAAACCAGGACTAAACCTGAACTAAACCAGAACTAGACCAGGATTAAACCAGGACTAAACCAAGACTAAACCAGGACTAAACCAGGACTAAACCTGAACTAAACCAGAACTAGACCAGGATTAAACCAGGACTAAACCAGGACTGAACCAGGACTAAACCAGGACTAAACCTGAACTAAACCAGGACTAAACCTGAACTAAACCAGAACTAGACCAGGATTAAACCAGGACTAAACCAAGACTAAACCAGGACAAAACCAGCACTAAACCTGAACTAAACCAGAACTAGACCAGGACCAGAACTAGACCAGAACCGAACTAGAACTAAACCAGGATTAAACCAGGACCAGGACTAGACCAGGACTAAACTTTCCTGGTTTACACCAGACCATATCACAGTGAGATCTGGTCTGGAGCACCTCCTGAATATCTCGTAGTGGAGGTGTGGTTTATGATGGTTTATTGGGCGTTATGAATGTCTATCATGTGGCGTATACGTAGCCCACAGCCAATCATGTCAGTTGTCAGTTCAAACTACAAGTTTCCGTTTGTCACATAGTACGCGTCACCGTCTTTCCACCCCTCCCCGCTCCCTGATTGGCTCCCAGAATCAGGAGAGCTCGCTTAGCCTAGTTGCCAGTCTTTTAGATCGGAACGAACGAAAGCAGCCTGGGATTTCCCAAGTTAGACTAAACCAGAACTAAATCGTGGATTCAGGAGCAGCGTCTTCACGACCTGCCGAAGCTTTAGGGGGACGGGACTCTAATCGTGCAGCTGATCGGAACTATTGATCTGCCGAACATAACGGAACGCGACAACGACGTCTTTAGACAAATTATAAAACACAAAAAGAAAAAAGAAAGAATACAATGACGTAGATGAAGAAAACTGAGACATTTTGTCAGTTTTCCCAGATTTTGTGAGAGTTCCTATCGCCGACAGAGCCCAAAGGAAGTCGTCATCCGCAAGTTTCCAAACGTCTGCCGGTTTTGTGACGTAAACCTGAACAGAACCCATACGCCGGGGACCCTCATCAGCAGCAATGGGACCCGTCTCCAATTCCTTCTGTGAACAGACTCTCCACAGATCTGACCGGTAATGTGATACGTAGGTTTAATCTATACTGTGGAACATTCTAGACAAAGTGATAACGTTACCATGGAGACAAGCTTTTTTGGTTGTTCTGCACGTTTAGTCCTCTGTCGTTCCACATTTACACAGAGAGAGTGCCCTGGTTTAGACCTGGTTTAGTCCTGGTTTAGACCTGGTTTAGTCCTGGTTTAGACCTGGTTTAGTCCTGGTTTAGACCTGGTTTAGACCTGGTTTAGTCCTGGTTTAGACCTGGTTTAGTCCTGGTTTAGACCTGGTTTAGTCTTGGTTTACACCTGGTTTAGTCCTGGTTTAGACCTGGTTTAGTCTTGTTTAGTCCTGGTTTAGTCCTGGTTTAGTCCCAGTTTAGTCCCGGTTTAGACCTGGTTTAGACGTGGTTTAGACCGGGTTTAGTCCCAGTTTAGTCCCGGTTTAGTCCTGGTTTAGTCCTGGTTTAGTCCTGGTTTAGACCTGGTTTAGTCTTGTTTAGTCCTGGTTTAGTCCTGGTTTAGAACCGGTTTAGTCCCAGTTTAGTCCCGGTTTAGTCCTGGTTTAGTCCTGGTTTAGACCTGGTTTAGTCTTGTTTAGTCCTGGTTTAGTCCTGGTTTAGTCCTGGTTTAGTCCTGGTTTAGTCTTGGTTTAGTCCTGGTTTAGACCTGGTTTAGTCTTGGTTTAGTCCTGGTTTAATCCCGGTTTAGATCTGGTTTAGACCTGGTTTAGACCTGGTTTAATCCCGGTTTAGACCTGGTTTAGACCTGGTTTAGACCTGGTTTAGACCTGGTTTAGTCCTGGTTTAATCCTGGTTTAGACCTGGTTTAGTCCTGGTTTAGTCCTGGCTTTATCCCGGTTTAGACCTGGTTTAGACCTGATTTAGACCTGGTTTAGACCTGGTTTAGTCCTGGTTTAATCCTGGTTTAGACCTGGTTTAGTCTTGGTTTAGTCCTGGTTTAATCCCGGTTTAGATCTGGTTTAGACCTGGTTTAGACCTGGTTTAATCCCGGTTTAGACCTGGTTTAGACCTGGTTTAGACCTGGTTTAGACCTGGTTTAGTCCTGGTTTAATCCTGGTTTAGACCTGGTTTAGTCCTGGTTTAGTCCTGGCTTTATCCCGGTTTAGACCTGGTTTAGACCTGATTTAGACCTGGTTTAGACCTGGTTTAGACCTGGTTTAGACCTGGTTTAGACCTGGTTTAGACCTGGTTTAGTCCTGGTTTAATCCCGGTTTAATCCCGGTTTAGACCTGGTTTAGTCCTGGTTTAGTCCCGGTTTAGACCTGGTTTACACCTGGTTTAGTCTTGTCTAGTCTAGTGAAGTTGTGTGGAGTTTAAAAACACAGTGGAGCACTTCCTGTATCACCACATGATGACATCACAAGGTGGGACAGAGCGTTTTCAACCTAAATCTGCAGGTTTGTCTCTCCCAATCACACTCCTGCTTAAATGACACTGACACTGCTGCTTAAATTACATTTAAATGACACTGCTGCTTAAATGACACATTTGAGCTTTATTTCGCTCCACATTGTGTGTTTTCTTATCTGTATTATACACAAGCCTTTTGTACTTTCAGTTTTAAACCGACACATCAGGCCCCTCCCTCTGCTGTAAAGAGGAAATCAAACTGAACCAGGAAACAGTCGCTCTGTATTTGCTCAAAGGACCTCAACAATCTGACACAGTACAGGTTAGTACTACTACTACTACTACTACTACTACTACTACTACTACTACTACTACTACTACTACTACTACTACTACTACTACTGCTACTGGTTGTGTTCAGTTCAACATTAGTTTTGCTCAAATAGACGGTGGTGAAATGACGTGAGTCATCGATGAGTCAGTGACGAGCACAACCACAATCTGATCTGAGCGTCATGTAACGATGTAACGCTAACTTAAAAGTTTGAGACACTAACACAGGCACGGGCAAACTATGGCCCGGGGGCCATATGCGGCCCGTTAAGGTTTTTAATCCGGCCCGCCGAACTTGAAGAAATTATATTAATAAACCTTGTCAATGTTTTAATGTTTTAATTTCCCTGCAATTCTGGTGTTTTCCAATAGCTGGCGCACTACATACATTGACCTTTGTTGAGGTGCGGTGTTTTGCTCCACGTTTGTGTTTTACTCTTTGACCCCTCAGCCTCCTGTAAAGATGAGCGGAGCTAAGAAAAGAAAAGTGGACAGAGAATGTCGAGTGTTTAAGGAGTGGACAAGTTAATATTTTTTCACAGAATATTTATCAGCTGCTGTATGCCTGATATGACAGGTGTTGGCATATTTGTTGTAATGCTTTTGTTCATTTTTAATTGAAATAAACACAAGTTTTCTACATATCCCATGTTATTTTTTGCTCTTATGAGGTGGATTACCAAAACACTAAATCCAGCTGCTCCTGGTCCGGCCCTTCTGTCAAAGTTTAGAACCCTTTGTGGCCCATGAGTCAAAAAGTTTGCCCACCCCTGCGCTAACACTTCTATATTTCCTTTGCTGTTGTAATGCTGGATATTCTACAGTGTCGCCATGTCCAGCGTTTACTCTAAGCTGCGCACTGCTCGCACATTCTCAGCGCACAAGAAAACTTATGCAGCGCACTGTAAATCAGGGATGAAAGAGCTTTTAGCGGATCTCCGCTTTTTATTCAGCCGCGGGGTCATTTTTTAAATATCTGCAAAGTGCGAGGGGGGGGCATTTCGGATGTCGCGCACAGGGATCCAAGGAGCGCTCAGGGAGTTAGTGTGTTTGCTCAGACACATTAAAAATTAGGGAGAACATTGGCCATGTCCCAATTCCGAGTATTACTAGTCACAATAGAAATATAGCTGCAAGCAGCAATGTGGGGCCAAGCAGCGACCCAGCCTAATTCGATGAGATGCGTTGGATCAGTGTTCGCCCGAGGATCCCAGGGATACCAAGTTTTTCAAAATTGGACTTACGGTTCAAAAGTTATAAGCAGAAATGTCCCTCAAATTTTGACCTGTTGATGGTGCTAGAGGGTTTCAGCTGGGGCCCTGTAATTTTTTGTGGGGAATCCTGGGACAGACTAGAATACGTGTGAAAAATTTGAAAATAATTCTATGAAGGGATCCCGAGATATGAGCTCACTTCCCGTTTGGCGACTTTTAGGACGATTTTGATTGGCTCTCACGACAAAACGATAAGAGATATCAAAACTCCAGGGTAGTTTCTGATGAGGCTCAGTCCAAAGATGCTATGTACCAAATTAGAGCAAAATTGGTCCAAAATTGAGGGAGGAGAAGCATTTTGAGTGTTTTTCATAAAATCCAAAATGGCGAACATTCTATTATGGCGAACATGACGTCATGGTGTGCATTTGATTTGACTAGGCCCAAGGATTGTAGGGATACCAAGTTTTTTGAAAATCTGACTTACGGTTCAAAAGTTACAAGCAGAAATGTCCCTCAAATTTTGACCTGTTGGTGGCGCTAGAGGGTTTCAGCTGGGGCCCTGTAATTGTTTGTGGGGAATCCTGGGACAGACTAGAATACATGTGAAAAGTTTGAAAATAATTCTATGAAGGGTTCCCGAGATATGAGCTCACTTCCTGTTTGGCAACTGTTAAGATGCGTTTGATTGGCTGTCACGACAAAACAAAAAGAGAAATCAAAACGCCGGGTAAGTTTCTGATGCGGCTCAGTCTAAAGATGCTATGTACCAAATTAGAGCAAAATTGGTCCAAAATTGAGGGAGGAGAAGCATTTTGAGTGTTTTTCATAAAATTCAAAATGGCGGAAAATCTACCCTGGCGAACATGACGTCACAGAATGCGTTGGATTCGTCTTGCCCCAAGGAGTCCAGGGAGGCCAAGTTTTAGAAAATCGGACGTACGGTTCAAAACTTACAAGCCGAAATGTACCTGCAACTTTGACCTGCTGGTGGCGCTAGAGGGTTGGGGGTGGGGACGTAAAATTTGTTGAAGGGCATCATGAGACTGTGTAGAATGTGGGTGCACACCATTTGTTGTGGAAATTACAAGTTAATTTGTTGTTTGTCTGTTGGTGGCGCTAGACGGTTTGAGGTGGGGACCTGTAATTTTTTGTAGGGAATCCTGGGAAGGACACGAACATCTGTGAAAAGTTTGAAAATAATCCTATAAACGGTTCCCGAGATATGAGCTCACTTCCTGTTTGGCGACTTTTCGGACACGTTTGATTGGCTCTCACGACAAAACGATAAAAGATGTCAAAACGCCAGGCAAGTTTCTGATGAGGCTCAGTCCAAAGATGCTCTGTAACAAATTTGAGCAAAATTGGTCCAAAATTGAGGGAGGAGAAGCATTTTGAGTGTTTTTCATAAAATTCAAAATGGCGGAAAATCTACCGTGACGGAAAATGACGTCACGGTCACGGTGGATTCGGCTTGGCCCAAGGAGTCCAGGGATGCCAAGTTTTTGAAAATTGGACATACGGTTCAAAAGTTACATGCAGAAATGTACCTGAAAATTCCTGCAACTTTGAGCTGCTGGTGGCGCTAGAGGGTTGGGGGTGGGGGCCTATAAATCGCTGTGGGTAATGAGGAGACTGGCTGGAATGTGCATGCCAAATTTCACAACTTTTTACCAGACGGTTCTAGGGGTTGCCATAGACTCCCAGAGGCGGAAGAATAATGTATAATAGGAATCAATAGAATCACTATAGGTGCCTTGCAGCTACCGCTGCTTGGCCCCAATAATATTTTTGTCTTTAGGAAACAAGGAGCAGACCACCCGCTCATTGAGCTGAGGCGGGACTTGTTCTATTTCACAGACGCCCATGTGAGAAACGTAGTGCACTAAGGACAGAGCGAGTGTGCACCGTCTCGACGACAGACCGAGACCACACTCACAAGCGTGCCGTCGCTGGATTGGAAAATGGCTATTGAGTTTGAGAATTTTTGAAGTTTTGGCGGCACGGTGGCTGAGTGGCTAGCACTCACGCTTCACAGCAAGAAGGTTCCGGGTTCGATCCCCGGGTCGCCCAGGCCTTTCTGTGTGGAGTTTGCATGTTCTCCCCGTGTCTGGGTGGGTTTCCTCCGGGCACTCCGGTTTCCCCCACCAACCCAAAACATGCACCATAGGTACTCCAGCTTAGGTCCTGACCAAACCGAGGCAAGAAGATCATGGAGATGGTCCCCGGGCACAGAAGTGTGCTGCCCACTGCTCCTAATATATCTATACAGTGGTACCTCACCTTACGAAATTAATTCGTTCCAGAAGTAGTTTCGTAAGGTGAATTTTTCGTAAGTTGAGTAGCTATTTCAATGGAAAAAGCCTGATCCGTTCCAAGGTTTTTTTTTTATAGTGTAACTTTTTTTATAGTGTAACATTTGTGTTCTGCGTCCTGATTGGAATAAACCAGGTCTAGACCAGAACTAAACCAGGTCTAAACCTGGACTGAACCTGGACTAAACCAGGATTATCCCGGGACATGGCAGTGCCGTTGGAGGAGCGCGGTGCTCGTGTCTCCGCGCTCCTTGTGCGTTCCGTGCTAGAGCTAAGAGGCCGAGAAAGACGCTCTTTCAGCGGGAATAAGAGCGGGGCGGGGCGGGCTCTGGTTCTATGTGACCTCCAGAGCCTGGGGGCTGACCCTGTGAGCTAACAGGCCGAGAAAGGTGCTCTATCGGCGGGCAAGACCGCGGGGTCTCGCTCGGGGCGGGGTCTGGTTCTATGTGACTTCCAGAGCCGGGGGGCTGACACTGTGAGCTGTGAGTCGCGCGGGCGGGCCGAGCCGCGCGGCCCTGAGGGGGAGGCACAGCCCGGGCGCCACGGCGCCGTGTCGACGTCGCTTTTTGATCCTTCGATGTCGGCTCTTCCTATCATTGTGAAGCAGAATTCACCAAGCGTTGGATTGTTCACTCACTAAGGCAGTGCTTCTCAATTATTTTCTGTGACGCCCCCCCTAGGAAGAAGAAAAAATGTCACGCCCCCCTTCCTGCGTGCGACTATAAATAGTATTATTTGTCTAGAAAATTGTTATTAGAACACCATTGTATCCTTTTATTAACATTATAAACAAAAAAAAAGAAAGAAACTTACAACAAAGACTGCACTGAGGACTCAAATATTAATGTGTTTTTAATGCAGCTTTGCGCACATTTGTTTATGTTTTACAGAAATGAAACTTAAAACCACCTCATTTGCATAAGCTAAAAGCATTGAAAAAAAAACGCTCTCTCCTTGTGCCACTGATGCGTCAGCTTCTGTCGGACTAAAGGACACGGCTCAGTGGAATATACGTGTTTTTTCTGTGACAGAGGATGTTCTGTTAATGATGAGACTGTGTGTAAATCACATGTGAGAACGCCACTGCCAACTACTGTTGTTGATGTGCAATTACACTTAGTTCTAGTACAGTACAGCAAAAAAACATGTTTCCCAGGGTCATACGCGCCCCCCCTGGCATCACGCCACGCCCCCCCAGGGGGGCCCGCCCCACTATTTGAGAAGCACTGACCTATTGGAACGTGAGCGGGGTTTAGACCGTCATGAGACAGGTGAGTTTTACCACACTGATGATGTGTTGTTGATAGTAATCCTGTGTCTCCGCTCCCCTCGCATGTTCGGCGCTATATTGAGCCGTGTCACCCCCACGCTTCACTATCAACACATTCCGTTGAAAATCTATGAAAGTTCGAGTGTTTAAACGAGAGAGAAATGCGAGAAAAGCCCAACTCCAGTCTGAGAAAAGCATAGAATGTGTGTGGTGAGGCATTTACAGCCCTAAAACATGTAGAACAATTGCCAAATACAAAGTTGTTCTACCTCATGGACCTCTCCCACCGCGGGCCACCTCTGGAACCTAACCCCGTGTGTGTTGATAAAGTGTATTTACGTTTCGGGGCGTGAATCTGAGCGCGCATTAATTGAATTTTTGAGATTTCGTGTTTCGTAACTTGAAATTTTCGTTTGTTGGGTCATCCGTAAGGTGAGGTACCACTGTGTATATATATATATATATATATATATATACATATATATATATATATATATACATATATATATATATATATATATATATGTATATATGTATATATGTATATATATATATATATATATATATATATATATATATACATATACATATATACATATACATATATATACATATACATATACATATACATATATATATATATATATATATATATATATATATATATATATATATATATATATATATATATATATATAGGATGGTTTAAAATGCAGAGAAGAATTTCTCCAGTGTGAGATCAATAAAGTCACTTCTTCAGAATTCAGAAAAGCACAAGTGGAGACAGGAAGTGGCTCGGGGCTCTGTCATTTTTATCACAGCGCCCCTTGTGGCGGGTCCAATGGTATTGCAGTGGAGGAGGAGATATTTGAGTGCGATTTGGAGACGTGGGTTACAGTCACAAAGATCACGACTTCACTTTCCCAAATCCTCGTCTCCGTTTCCTGAATCACAAACGTCACAGATTCACTAAAGTATGAAAAGCTGCGTACTTTTCCTCCTCCTTCAGTAATATTTGGATTGAAGTAGCAGTACTGTGACTGTAGTAAAAGTTGTTTCCTCTTCCCGCTGTGAGTGAGTCTAAAGTGACAAAAGTTTTCTGTGACAAAATCAAATGATTCTCACATTTGTGTTTCTTGCAGCTCCTTCACGTCTGATTCAGTTTCATTTTTGTGGTTTGAAAACACCAGATTTGGACAAATTTCATGTTTTGTTCTTCACCTTCACTTCAGTCACAGCGTTTCCTTTTGGTTGTTTTTACTGCAGTGAAAAACAAGTGTTGTTTCTTTGAGCTTGCATCTCCACAGACCTGACTCACCCAGATCCCACCTGATCACAAGTGTCACCACCTCAACAAGAAGTGTCTCTGAAAAAACTCTAATGTGACCTTTTCTCAACACTTGTCGTTAGAAAAGTTAGGGCGATGTAATCTTCAGGACACTGCCGTGTTTTTGAGCTCAAACGTTCCATTGTTTTTATTGTCGTCATGGTGACGTTGAGTCTGGGCCTTTTCCTTAAACCGTGTTCCAGATCAGTCACAAACTCCATGGTCACAACACAAACTTCTTCTAGTCCAGTCTTCCTCACCACATCCTCCTGAAGCCTTCCAAAATAAAAGCTCTTCACCTCTTTCCTGTCACAATAAGAGTTTTCACTTTAGTTTGAGTCACGATTGTTGGTCTCTGTGTTTCAGACATGTCCTCCACCAGTGAAAGGAGCTCTGAGGAGACGTTCCTGTGCTCCATCTGTCTGGAGGTGTTCTCTGAGCCAGTGTCCACTCCATGTGGACACAACTTCTGCCGACGCTGCATCTCTCAGGCCTGGGACACTGATGGTCCCTGCACATGTCCTCTGTGTAACGAGGTGTTCCACAGCAGACCACAGCTCAAGGTCAACACGCTCCTGAAGGAGGTGGCCTCAGGGTCTAACCTGGAGAAGAACAAGAGCAGATCTATGGACGACATGCCTGACTTTAAAGAGGTGCAGTGTGACATGTGCTCTGAGCCCAAGCTGAAGGCCCTCAAGTCCTGCCTGGTGTGTCTGTCCTCCTTCTGTGAGAGCCACCTCCAGCCTCATCTCACAGTCTCTGCGCTGAAAAGACACCAGCTGATGGAGCCTGTGGAGAACCTGGAAGACAGGGTGTGTCCCACACACCAACAACCCCTGGTGCTCTTCTGCTGCACTGATGAGAAGAGCGTGTGCATGATGTGCTCCGTTCTAGAGCACAAGAACCATGAGTTGTTGTCTCTGGAGGAGGCGTGTGAGCGCAGGAGGTCCTCTCTGCTGCAGACTCAGGCTCAGAGCCAGCACATGGTGGAGCAGAGGAGGCAGAAGATCCAGGAGATCCAGAGCCTCCTGGAGCTGAGTGAGACAGAGGTCCTCAGAGAGAGGGCTGTGGGGCTGCAGGTCTTCACTGCTCTCATGCAGTCTGTTCAGAGGCGTATGGACCTCTTCTTAGAGGAGCTCCAGGAGAAGCAGAGCCGGAGCCACAGACGAGCCCAGGATCTGCTGCAGCGGCTGGAGCAGGAGATCTGTGATCTGGAGCAGAGCGCCGCTGAGGCCGAATGTCTCTCACGCTCTCATGACCCCCTCCACTTTCTACAGCGCTCTGCTGCACTCACGCCCCCTGCTGGGCTTAAGGAGTGGAGCAGCGTGAGCTTTGAGCCGGAGACGTGTGAGGGCAGTGTGGCCCGGGCTCTGTCCGAGCTGAAGAACAGTCTCCCTCAGGAGTTTAACAAACACTTTAAAGAACTGGCCTCAGAGTCTAACAAAGCCGAGCTGAAGAGAGCGCAGCAGAGTGCGGTGGAGGTGACTCTGGACCCAGACACGGCTAATCCTTACCTCGCTCTGTCTGAAGATCTCAAACAGGTTCATCACACTGATGTGAGGAAGAAGCTCCCAGATTCTCCTCTGAGGTTTGATTATCATGCTATTGTTTTAGGAAAACAGAGTTTTTCTTCAGGCAGGTTTTACTTTGAGGTTCAGGTCAAAGGGAAAACAGAGTGGACTTTAGGAGTGGCCCAAGAGTCCATCAACAAGAAGGGACAGATCACTTTATGTCCTAAAGATGGAGTGTGGTGCATCAACTTAAGAAACAAAGATGAGTACTACGCTGGTGCTGCCTCTCCTGTCCGTCTGTCCCCTCAGAGAGCTCCTCAGAAGGTCGGGGTGTTTGTGGAATATGGAAAGGGTCTGGTCTCCTTTTATGATGCAGATTCTGCAGATCTTCTCTTCTCCTTCACCGACTGCTGCTTCAGGGAGAAGATCTTTCCATTTTTAAATCCCTGTTTCAATCACGGAGGATCAAACTCTGCTCCTCTGGTCCTCACTGCAGTGGAGACTTTGAGCAGAGACAAAGTACAAAAGTAAAACTACTGCACTTAAAGAGGGGTATTTACTTCTCTGGGGTATTAAAGAGGGGGTATTTACTTCTCTGGGGTATTAAAGAGGGGGTATTTACTTGTCTGGGGTATTAAAGAGGGGTATTTACTTCTCTGGGGTATTAAAGAGGGGGTATTTACTTGTCTGTGGTATTAAAGAGGGGTATTTACTTCTCTGGGGTATTAAAGAGGGGGTATTTACTTGTCTGGGGTATTAAAGAGGGGGTATTTACTTCTCTGGGGTATTAAAGAGGGGGTATTTACTTCTATGTGGTATTAAAGACGGGGTATTTACTTCTCTGGGTCATTAAAGAGGGTGTATTTACTGCTCTGGGGTCTTAAAGAGGGGTATTTACTTCTCTGGGGTATTAAAGAGGGGGTATTTACTTCTCTGGGGCATTAAAGAGGGGGTATTTACTTCTCTGGGGTATTAAAGAGGGGGTATTTACTGCTCTGGGGCATTAAAGAGGGGGTATTTACTTCTCTGTGGTATTAAAGAGGGGATATTTACTTCTCTGGGGTATTAAAGAGGGGGTATTTACTTCTCTGGGGTATTAAAGAGGGGGTATTTACTTCTCTGGGGCATTAATGAGGGGGTATTTACTTCTCTGGGGTATTATAGTGGGGTATTTACTTCTCTGTGGCATTAAAGAGGGGGTATTTACTTCTCTGGGGTATTAAAGAGGGGGTATTTACTTCTCTGGGGTATTAAAGAGGGGGTATTTACTTCTCTGGGGTATTAAAGAGGGGTATTTACTTCTCTGGGGTATTAAAGAGGGGGTATTTAATTCTCTGGGGTATTAAAGAGGGGGTATTTACTTGTCTGGGGTATTAAAGAGGGGTATTTACTTCTCTGGGGTATTAAAGAGGGGGTATTTACTTGTCTGTGGTATTAAAGAGGGGTATTTACTTCTCTGGGGTATTAAAGAGGGGGTATTTACTTGTCTGGGGTATTAAAGAGGGGGTATTTACTTCTCTGGGGTATTAAAGAGGGGGTATTTACTTCTATGTGGTATTAAAGACGGGGTATTTACTTCTCTGGGGCATTAAAGAGGGGGTATTTACTTCTCTGGGGCATTAAAGAGGGGTATTTACTTCTCTGGGGTATTAAAGAGGGGGTATTTACTTCTCTGGGGCATTAAAGAGGGGGTATTTACTTCTCTGGGGCATTAAAGAGGGGGTATTTACTGCTCTGGGGTATTAAAGAGGGGGTATTTACTTCTCTGGGGTATTAAAGAGGGGGTATTTACTGCTCTGGGGCATTAAAGAGGGGGTATTTACTTCTCTGTGGTATTAAAGAGGGGATATTTACTTCTCTGGGGTATTAAAGAGGGGGTATTTACTTCTCTGGGGTATTAAAGAGGGGGTATTTACTTCTCTGGGGCATTAAAGAGGGGGTATTTACTTCTCTGGGGTATTAAAGAGGGGGTATTTACTTCTCTGGGGTATTAAAGAGGGGTATTTACTTGTCTGGGGCATATTTGGATCTCCATGTTCCTTGTGTTTGCTCCTCCCTCCTTCTGCTCCTCGTGCTAAGTCACTCCCCCTTCAGAGTGACATCACAACATCAGGTTTGTCCAGTCGTCGTGTTCAGTTTTGTGTTTTTCTACATTTATGGAGAATTGTCGTGTGGAGCCTGGGGGCGGAGCCTCGTACAGGCTCGTACTGCTGACTGTAAGGAGGGTTTGAATAGGGCCCGGGAGAGATCTCTAGATTATTCAAACATGCATGGATGAGTGTAAAACCTCTTCAGTTTGTGAGGATTTGTATCCCTGTGTCAGATGCCCTCCCTCAGATCATTTTGAAAACATTTGTTTTTTCAAATCTCATATTTTTGTGTTTTTGGACCAAAATTCCAAACTTTTTCTCACAGATTTGTGTGTTTAAAGTCAAAAATATCCTGTAATGTAAATCTTTACAATAACCGTTCATATAATCAAATCTATTTGTCATGTATAAGTTGGTTTGGGGATTTCTAATGAAATGAGGTGGTTAATCGTGGTTCAAATTGAGTCCGTGGCTCTCAGGCCGTACAACACGTGTGTGCTCAATTTCCACTGGGTTTAACTTGTTTTTCACTTGTTATTCTTCTGTGAGTGACCCGGCCTTGGGCTCACCTGTTATTGTTGAAATGTCTTGATTATGTCTCTGCTCCTGCCCCCCGAGGGGTAAAAGAACTTTGTTTTGTTCTGATCACCAAATGTAGGGACAGACGCCTCTGTCAGGGACAGTCAGGGTGTGATTGTGCACAATTACTTTAAGAAATCAAACATCTGATTCAAGACAAATTTCCACTTTTATTCTTGTACATCACAAATTCCACAACAAAACTTTTGTCCTTTTCCCTCACGGAGACGAGGAGGTGACGAGTTATGGATCAGATCTGTAATCCCAGTGTATTATGTTTATGTCAAATGATTTATACATATGTAATGATGAAAACAAAAACGGAATTGTACCAGCAACAAATAAAAGTACTTTCAGCTCTGGTTATCTCGTACTTCACTTTTTTGTTTCCAGTCCGAATCCAAATAAACAGAGACGTGTGTGTGTCAAGAACAACAGGGAAAAACAGACAATAAAAATACAACAAAAAACAAACAGAACATTATAATGAGGGCCCCAAACTCAAGTTCACTTAGGGCCCCCGAACTTCTAACTGCCCCTGGGGGTAATAACGTGCACATATCCCTGACATTATTTCCTCTGCATCTGGACATTTTGTTCATTTTTGTTGGAAACTTGTCTTAAAAATGGACGTACCAGTCAAATGAGACGTTTTGAGACGCTTCACTTTTCTAACTCAACCAGATATTTACAAAATGTGTGTGTCCCAATGTCCCCCGCGCCTGATGGTCAATACTGTGACGTCACATGTCACATGACACTGATGTCTGAGCATAAGAGGCACTGAGTGACCACGACGTGTCGCTGTGTCACTTTTAGGACTTTGCGTTCTGTAGGAGCCTAAATGCGATCTATTTATGTTGAAATCATTTTTATTGCAAGTTCATTTATAAGATAAATATGGTTTATAATTTCATGGTTTGAAAGGATCTAAAATATTATTTGCATGTACATTTTATTTCTATTGTAAAGTAAGACAGTACTTTTGTTGTGACACTTGATATCCACAAGGGGGAGTGCTTTGATTTTGATAGCGAGGGGGCGGGGTTAGTAAGAAAACAAAAAGGAGATTGGAGCGATACAGTTTTTTGACCTCACGCTCTCTCTCTTCAGGCTCGCTTCAGAAGATCTTCCTTTATTAGTATTTTGTGGATATTTCTTCAGTTTTTGTAATGTTGCTTTACGTTTTTCAAGTAAACAGTTAAAATCAAGAAGTGGACTCGTGGATTTATGTTTTGGGACGAGAGAGTTTGATGAGCGTCAAGCTAAAGCTTCAATTGGAACCATAAGAATCTACACGTTCATTTCTCAATATTACACCTGATATCAGATCATTATTGCCGCTCTGATCGATCATCTGCAGTTTTGGCCACGCGACGCCCTCAGAAGGACACGGCACAATCACACTTTAGGAACAGCGGGTAATTGTCCAATGTGGGAGTCAGAGGACCACGTGCCCTGCCCGGCGTCACATCACCACACGGAAGTGAAGTTTGTGTTAAAACACCATCACGGAACATTCTGCAGACTTTAGAGTTCAGCGCCGTAATGCACGAGGCACACGGGAAAGGACGGAATCGTGCTTTTAAAAACAGAGTTAACCCTTTCTTGCAGAGAAAAAAGTTTGCTTTTTTTACCAGAGCTGCCAAATTCCAATCAGACATGTATTTTTACATTATTAGACATACCCCATATTTTTTTTCAAATAAAGTTCCTAAATTGGGGGTTTTAGGGGTGTCACATATGTTGCCACCATGCTGTTAATGCATGGTGTCAAAATGTCAAAAAAGTAAAAAAATGCAAAATATTTATTGTTCCCTGAAGTAACACTGACATTCTGTGAACTTCACCAACAGTTTTGTCAACTTTCACCAGTGTTTGGTTGTTTAGCCAATGCAAACAGATAGAAATTGTTATTATATAATATTTAGTGCATATATAATTTTCAAAAAAAAAGTGCTCCTCACCTTCCACGGTGGTTGGTCTCTCACTCTCATCCAGCTCGGGTCCTCTACCAGAGGCCTGGGAGCTTGAGAGTTCTGCAGTATCTTTGCTGTTCCTGTACTGCACTTTTCTGGACTGAGATGTCTGATGTTTTTCCTGGGATCTGTTGTAGCCACTCCTCCAGTTTGGGGGTTACAGCCCCGAGTGCTCCGATCACCACGGGCACCACTGATGCCTTCACCTTCCAGGCCTTCTCCAGCTCTTCCTTGAGCCCCTGGTATTTCTCTAGTTTCTCGTGTTTCTTTTTCCTGATGTTACCATCGCTTGGTATTGCAATGTCCACCACCACGGCTCTGTTCTGTTGCTTATCCACCACCACTATGTCTGGTTGGTTCACCATCACCATCTGTCAGTCTGTATCTGGAAGTCCCACAGGATTTTGACTCGGTCATTCTCCGCAACCTTCGGAGGTGTTTCCCACCTTGACCTTGGGGTCTCCAGCCCGTACTCTGCACAGATGTTTCTGTACACTATGCCCGCCTCTTGGTTGTGTCGCTCCATGTATGCTTTCCCTGCCAGCATCTTACACCCTGCAGTTATGTGCTGGAATGTCTCAGGAGCCTCTTTGCACAGCCTACACCTTGGGTCTTGTCTGGTGTGGTAGATCTGGGCCTCTATTGCTCGGGTGCTCAAGGCCTGCTCCTGTGCAGCCAGGATGAGGGCCTCTGTGCTGTCCTTCAGACCAGCCCTCTCCAGCCATTGGTAGGATTTCTTGATATCAGCCACTTCACTTATGTTTCGGTGGTACGCCCCATGTAGGGGTTTGTCCTGCCATGATGGTCCCTCCAGCACCTCTTCCTCTGCACTCCACTGTCTGAGGCATTCCTTGAGCACATCATCTGTCAGGGCCTTGTCCTTGATGTACTTATGGATTTTGAATGTTTCATCCTGGACAGTGGTTCCCACACTCACTAGTCCTCGGCCTCCTTCCTTCCGGCTCGTGTACAGTCTCAGGGTGCTGGATTTGGGATGGAACCCTCCATGTATGGTCAGGAGCTTTCGTGTCGTGGTCTGTATCTCCTCCTTTGGCCAGCTTATGATTCCTGCTGGGTATCTGATCACTGGCAGGGCGTAGCTGTTTATTGCCTGGGCCTTGTTCTTGCCATTGAGCTGACTTCTTAGGACTTGCCTTACTCGTTGCAGGTATTTGGCCGTAGCCGCTTTCCTTGTTGCCTCTTCAAGGTTGCCATTTGCTTGTGGGATACCAAGGTACTTGTAACTGTCCTCAATGTCTGTTATTGTTCCCTCTGGGAGTGAGACCCCCTCTGTGTGGACTACCTTCCTTCTCTTGGTCACCATCCTACTACATTTCTGAAGCCCGAATGACATTCCAATGTCTGTGCTGTAGATCCTGGTGGTGTGGATCAGCGAGTCGATGTCTCGCTCACTCTTAGCGTACAGCTTGATGTCATCCATGTAGAGGAGGTGACTGATGGTGGCCCCATTTCTGAGTCGGTATCCGTAGCCAGTGCTTTCAGTGATTTGGCTGAGGGGGTTCAGACCTATGCAGAACAGCAGTGGGGACAGTGCGTCTCCTTGGTATATGCCACATTTGATGGACACTTGCGCAAGTGGCTTGCCATTGCCTTCAAAGGTGGTTTTCCACAACTGCATCGAGTTTGTAATGAACGCCCTTAGAGTCTGATTGATATTGTACAGCTCCAAGCACTCAGTGATCCATGTGTGTGGCATTGAGTCATAGGCTTTCTTGTAATCAATCCAGGCAGTGCACAGGTTGGTCTGATGGGTTCTGCAGTCATGGGCGACTGTTCGGTCAACCAGGAGTTGGTGTTTGGCTCCACTGGAGTTTTTGATGATGCCCTTCTGTGCTGTGCTCATGTATTGATCCATGTGCCCACTTAACTTATATATATATAAAAAAAAAGTGCTCCTCACCTTCCACGGTGGTTGGTCTCTCACTCTCATCCAGCTCAGGTCCTCTACCAGAGGCCTGGGAGCTTGAGAGTTCTGCAGTATCTTTGCTGTTCCTGTACTGCACTTTTCTGGACTGAGATGTCTGATGTTTTTCCTGGGATCTGTTGTAGCCACTCCTCCAGTTTGGGGGTTACAGCCCCGAGTGCTCCGATCACCACGGGCACCACTGATGCCTTCACCTTCCAGGCCTTCTCCAGCTCTTCCTTGAGCCCCTGGCATTTCTCTGGTTTAGTCTGTTTGTAGTCTTAGACTACAAACAGACACATTTCGACCGCGTTTCTCTCGCTTCCTTCAGTAGTTGTAGTTGCACATCTCCGCGGGTCAGAGCGGCAGGTCCGCCGCCCGCACACACTTCACAATTAGAGCCATAATGTCATCTTCCCCTGTTTACTTTGTTTTCATAGTTTTTTGTGAGCCAAAAAGACGGGACTTTCTCAAAGTGTGAATCCTCTCCCCGGAGCGTTACACCACAGAGCTCTGACACTCATGCAAAATTACAAGCTAATGATTTAAAAGCAAGATATAAAGTGATAATAATTTATTATTTTGAGAAAGACCCATCTTATGGCCTATAGGTCCTACAATCCATTAAAAAAAATCTGTAGCTATATGCAGGCTATATTTATCCAGCTGAAAAAGTCTCTTAATGTGATTTTACACATTTATACACTGCTCATTTATGGGAGGAAAAGAAATATTTTTTATTTGAAGTTATTTTATTTATTTGAGGTTATTTTTCAAAATATTGTACTGTTTAATGTTTCACTGAGCACAGCAGGACTCACACTGACATACAACATGTACAAAGCTCATGAACAGATTTTTGTCTTTGTCATTCTAAGTGGACCAAAAAACTCAGTGATATTAAAAGTAATCTAACAGAAATAACTGCAGTAATTTGATGAATAAGCTGTAACTTGTGATGATCGCTGGTGATACTGGTGTGGCCACAGTGTGCAGGTCGGATGTTGCTCACAGGGTCCAAGAAACGCTCAGGGAGTTAGTGTGTTTGCTCAAACGCATGAAAAATTAGGGGGAACATCGCTTGTGATGTCATCAAGTGGGAGTTTTCCAGCTCCTTTTCCCTTTAGTTCAGTCGAGATCGGCGACTCCAGGACTGAAATGATCCAAATGATTCTAGTGAAGGTGTGTGGAGTTTAAAAACACAGTGGAGCACTTCCTGTATCACCACATGATGACATCACAAGGTGGGACAGAGCGTTTTCAACCTAAATCTGCAGGTTTGTGTGTGAAACATGTGAATGAAACAAAAGTCCAGGTGACGAGGAAACGACTTCAGAACAGATGGGAGAACATCCTAATATCGGCCGTTTAAATGAAACATATCAAAGTTTTTAGCGGGCTCATCTCGGCCTTGATGCGGTCGAGGATTCGTGGAATCATCTTCAGAGAGATGGTGTTCTGACTGGGCTCCACATCATCCACCTGAGACAGAAGCACAACAGGAGCTTAAAGGACCTCACTTTTATTTGTTCTGGTCAAAATAAAGGCTCTGTACATCATGTGACGTTTGGCAAAAGCCACTAAATAAGACAAAACAGATACAAAATACAATTGAATTTATTCATTTTATACAGGAATATTCTGTCATCCAATCAAGCACACTGTTGCTAAGAATCATGGGAAACACCTGTCTGACCCTGGGTTCTCTGTCATGGTGGGCGTCACTCAGTTTATATAAACGGACCTGTTACAGAGGCACCATAGGTCACATCCTGTCTTGTCCGTCTCATTCACTCACTCTGCACCCTGGTACACCCCCGCCCTCAGACACCTCAAAACACAAGGCCGCAGACTGGAGAGACTGTACAGGAAAACCGGACTCATCGTACGCAGACATGTTCACCTCACACATCCTCCATTACAAACAGTCCATATCCACAGCAAGATCCACATACTACTCTAATTTAATCAGTTCACATGAAGGTAACTCAAAAACACTTTTCTCACTCCTCTCACAGATCACAAAACCCCCGGACTCACTTCCACCTCACCTCTATTCCTCCGAATTCTGCAATAACCTGGCTGCTTTCTTTACCTCCAAAATTCAACTGATCCACCTGCAACTTAACCCCTCTGTTTCAAACCCACCTGTTTCATCTTCCGCATCCCCAACACACCTGTTTCCTTCTTTCACCCTGCCCTCCGTCGCCCAAATCTCCACTCTCATTCAGAACTCCAAATCCTCCACCTGTCAACTAGATCCTCTCCCTACTGTCCTCATCAAAACCTCCATCCCTGCACTGTCCCCCCTCATAACTAATATCATTTACTCCTCTCTCATCTCCGGTACTGTTCCCTCCACTCTCAAAACCGCTGCAGTCACTCCAATACTCAAAAAACCCGCTTCTGATCCCTCTGACTTCAATAACTTCCGTCCTATTTCAAACCTACCCTTCATTTCCAAACTTCTTGAGAAAACTGTTGCTGCCCAACTCCACACCCATCTTTCCTCCAATAACATCTACGAACAATTTCAATCTGGTTTCCGTCCCCTCCACAGCACTGAAACTGCCCTTCTGAAAATCACTAATGACCTCCTCCTCTCTGCTGATTCTGGTTCACTCTCCATCCTCCTCCTGCTAGACCTCAGTGCAGCATTTGACACCATTTCACACTCCATCCTCCTCGACAGACTTTCCTCCATCGGCATCTCTGGTACTCCCCTCTCCTGGTTCCACTCCTACCTCTCACACCGCTCCCAGTTTATTCAGGTCAAGTCATTCACCTCACAGCCCTCCCCTGTCACGTCAGGTGTTCCTCAGGGTTCTGTCCTTGGTCCTCTGCTATTTTTAATCTATCTTCTCCCCCTTGGTTCCATCTTTAGAAAACACCACATCCACTTTCACTGCTACGCGGATGACACCCAGCTCTACATCTCCACTAAACCCAACTCCACACTTCCACCCTCCTCTCTGACAAACTGTCTAACAGAAATACAAACCTGGTTCACCTCAAACTTCCTCAAACTTAACGGCAATAAAAACAGAACTCCTCCTCATCGGCACCAAATCCACCCTAAGCAAAATAAACCCTTTCTCCATATCCATCGACGGCTCCTCTATCTCCCCCTCCCCTCAGGTAAAGAGTCTGGGTGTCATCCTCGACAGCACACTTTCCTTCACCTCCCATATCAACAACACCACCCGGTCCGCCTACTTCCACCTCAGACACATCCCCCGCCTCCGTCCCTCACTCACCCCACACACCCCCGCCATCCTCATCCATAGCCTGGTCACTTCCCGTTTAGACTACTGCAACTCTCTCCTGTTCGGTCTCCCACAAAAATCACTCCATAAACTCCAACTGGTCCAAAACTCAGCCGCCCACATTATCACACACACACCCTCCCATCACCACATCACACCTGTCCTGCAACAGCTCCACTGGCTCCCCATCACACACCGCATACACTACAAAATCATACTCCTCACCTACAAAGCCATCCACAACCTCGCCCCTCCATACCTGTCTAACCTCATCCACATCTCCACACCTGCCCGCTCCCTCCGCTCCTCCTCCTCCCTGCACCTCACTGTCCCTCCTGCCCGTCTCGTCACTATGGGAAGCAGAGCCTTCAGCCGCTCTGCTCCCCAGCTCTGGAACTCCCTCCCCCATGCTCTCCGCGACACACACTCACTCTCACACTTCAAATCTCAACTCAAAACTCATCTGTTTAGAAAGGCCTGACCACTCTGACCACTCTGACCATAACTGCACTGTCTTTTAATCTGTATTTGTTTTTAAAATGTATTTTTACACTGTTTTTATTTTGTTTTATTATGTACTGTATTATTTAATTCATGTATTTAATATCTTGATGTACGGCGGCCTTGAGAGCCTTGAAAGGCGCCTAACAAATAAAATGTATTATTATTATTACCCCAAGGAACTTAAAACTGCTGACCTGCTCCACCTCAGCGTTGTTGATGGAGATGGGGGGATGCTGGTCTACACGCTGTCTCCTGAAGTCCACCATCATGTCCTTAGTTTTGCTGACGTTCAGAGAGAGGTTATTTTCCTGACTCCAGCTGGTCAATGATTTCACCTCGTGTCTGTAGGCGCTCTCATTGTTGTTGGTGATGAGGCCTAGGCTGTTGGTGCTGAGGACACGTGTGGAGGAGACGTGGCTGCCGATCCTCACCGCCTGTGGCCTGTTGGTGAGGAAGTCCCATATCCAGCAGCAGATGGACGTCCCCAGGCCCAGGGCGGTGAGTTTAGAGACCAGTTTGGAGGAATGCCGAACTACTACTACTACTACTACTACTACTACTACTACTACTACTACTACTACTACTACTACTACTGCTACTACTACTACTACTACTATTACTACCATTGCTACTAATACTACTGCTACTACTACTGCTACTACTTCTGCTACTACTGCTACTACTACTATTACTGTTACTACTGCTACTACTACTATTACTGTTACTACTGCTACTACTACTATTACTGTTACTACTGCTACTACTACTGCTACAACTACTACTACTACTACTGCTACTACTACTACTACTACTACTATTACTACCATTGCTACTACTACTACTACCACTACCACTACTACTACTACTACTACTACTATTACTACCATTGCTACTAATACTACTGCTACTACTACTACTACTACTATTACTACCATTGCTACTAATACTACTGCTACTACTACTGCTACTACTTCTGCTACTACTACTACTACTGCTACTACTACTATTACTGTTACTACTGCTACTACTACAAATACTACTGAAATTACACTTAAACGACACTGATGCTTAAATGACACTGACACTGCTGCTTAAATGTCACTGACACTGCTGCTTAAATTACACTGACACTGCTGCTTAAATGTCACTGACACAGCTGCTTAAATGACCCTGACACTGCTGTTTAAATGACACTGACATTGCTGCTTAAATTACACTGACACTGCTGTTTAAATGTCACTGGCACTGCTGCTTAAATGACACTGACACTGCTGCATAAATGACACTGACACTGCTGTTTAAATGACACTAACATTGCTGCATAAATGACACTGACATTTCTGCGTAAATAACACTGACACTGCTGCTTAAATTACACTTAAATGACACTGACACTGCTGCTTAAATGACACTGCTGCTTAAATGACTTAAATGACACTGCTGCTTAAACGACACTGGCACTGCTGCTTAAACGACACTGACACTGCTGCTTAAATGACACCGACACTGCTGCTTAAATGACACTTAAATTACACTGCTGCTTAAACGACACTGACACTGCTGCTTAAATGACACTGACACTGCTGCTTAAATGACACATGTGAGCTTTATTCTGCTCCACATTGGGCGGCACGGTAGCTGAGTGGTTAGCGCTCTTGCTTCACAGCAAGAAGGTTCCGGGTTCGATCCCCGGGTCGCCCGGGCCTTTCTGTGTGGAGTTTGCATGTTCTCCCCGTGTCTGGGTGGGTTTCCTCCGGGCACTCCGGTTTCCCCCACCAACCCAAAACATGCACCAGGTAAAATCCTCCAGCTGAGGTCCTGACCAAACCGAAGCAAGAAGATCATGGAGATGGTCCCCGGGCGCAGGAATGTGTCGCCCACTGCTCCTAATATATATAAATACAGTGGTACCTCACTTTACGAAAGACCCAACAAACGAAAATTTCAAGTTACGAAACGCCTTCACGTTAAATTTTGGTCTCTAGATACGAAAGAAAATTCAAGTTACGAAACACGAAATCTCAAAAATTCAAATAATGCGCGCTCAGCCACACACATTATACGCTTTTCTCAGACTGGATTTAAACTTTTCTCACATTTGTCTCTCGTTTAAACACTCAAACTTTCATAGATTTTCAACAGAATTATTAATAGTGAAGTGTGGGGGGAAGGGGGAGGGGGGAGAAAACTGCGCTCTGACACGTGTGATAGTGCAGCATGACCCGGCGCGGGGCTGCGAGCAGGTCTAGACCTGGACTAAACCAGGACTGGACCAGGACTAAACCTGGACTAAACCAGGACTAAACCTGGACTAAACCAGGACTAGACCAGGACTAGACCAGGTGGATTAAAGCGCCGCGCGCGGGTCTATTTCCTGGTTTCGTTTCGAGTCACGGCTGAGGCGAGCAGCGAGGGGGACCGCACACAGTCTGAGCGCATGAACGAGACCCGTGCTCAAACCGTGCCTCCTCTAGACCTCCTCTAGACCTCCTCTAGACCTGGTCTAGACCTGGTTTAGTCCAGGTTTAGACCTTGGTCTAGACCAGGTATAGTCCACATTTAGTCCTGTGTCTACATTCTCTACGCAGAACACAATGTTACACTATAAAAAAAGTTACACTATTAAAAAAAAAAATTGGAACGGGGCCTTGGAACGAATCAGAATTAATTTCGTAAGGTGAGGTACCACTGTATATAGGATGGGTTAAAATGCAGAGAAGAATTTCTCAGAGATCAATAAATTCACTTCTTCTTCATTGTGTTTTCTTATCTGTATTATACACAAGCCTTTTGTACTTTGAGCTTTAATCATCCAACACACCCGACCGCTCCCTCTGCTGTAATAAAGAAATCAAACTGAACCAGGAAACAGTCGCTCTGCATTTGCTCAAGAGCACCTCAACAATCTGACCCAGTACAGGTTAGTACTACTACTACTACTACTACTACTACTACTACTACTACTACTACTACTACTACTACTACTACTGGTTGTGTTCAGTTCAACATTAGTTTTGCTCAAATAGACGGTGGTGAAATGACGTGAGTCATCGATGAGTCAGTGACGAGCACAACCACAATCTGATCTGAGCGTCATGTAACGATGTAACACTAACTTAAAAGTTTGAGACGCGAACATGTTAAGGCTGAGTTATTGTGATGGGATTCATATGACTGACAGAAGAACCGGATTCGTTATGGGAGCTTGAGGAGAATGAAACAGGAGACAGAAATAAGTTTAACTGAATATATTAAATACATTGAGAATGTACAGAAAAAATATAAACTAAATAAATTATTGAAATAAATACCAGTGTGGCAAAAGACCAAAAAATAAATAAAAAAATACACCATACACCCTTTAGTTCAAGTTCCTTTTCAAGTTTTGTATGAAAGATTTTTCCTTTGATTAGTTCAAGTTCCTTTGAGAGGTTTTTGAAATCAACACAAATAATCCAGTTTAGGTTTTAACAAAAAGAGGTTCTACCAGTTCGTACATTGTTCTGGTTCGAGCTCACCACCTCAGAACGAGGAATCAGAGTTCATAGTGTTGAAAATAAACCCTGACCTGTGACAAAGGTCAAAACAAACAAACAAAATAAAACCAATAAATATCACTGTTATGTTGCTCCCTTATAGTGTAACTAAGTAAACCATTTTTAGTCGACACACAGAGCACAGAGGACTTGCTTCTTGCTAAATTACTCACTTCTTACTTGATTAGAAGAAGGAACTCTCGCCTCGGGACACGGGATAAGTTCGGGATATGTCCTTTTCTCCGGAGCTCCGGATTATAAAGACCGTGACACGTGCATACATGGATACGAGTGACCGCGTTTTTATGGGTGAGTCATATCAGATTATTTCTGCATCTATTTCGGCACTAAACCAGGTCTAAACCAGGACTAAACCAGGACTAAACCAGGACTAAACCAGAACTAAACCAGAACTAAACCAGGACTAAACCAGGTCTAAACCAGAACTAAACCAGAACTAAACCAAAACTAAACCAGGACTAAACCAGGACTAAACCAGAACTAAACCAGGACTAAACCAGAACAAAACCAGGACTAAACCAGAACTAAACCAGGACTAAACCAGGTCTAAACCAGAACTAAACCAGGACTAAACCAGAACTAAACCAGGACTAAACCAGAACTAAACCAGGACTAAACCAGGTCTAAACCAGAACTAAACCAGGACTAAACCAGGACTAAACCAGGACTAAACCAGAACTAAACCAGGACTAAACCAGGTCTAAACCAGAACTAAACCAGGACTAAACCAGGACTAAACCAGGACTAAACCAGGACTAAACCAGGACTAAACCAGGTCTAAACCAGGACTAAACCAGGACTAAACCAGAACTAAACCAGGACTAAACCAGGTCTAAACCAGAACTAAACCAGGACTAAACCAGGACTAAACCAGGACTAAACCAGAACTAAACCAGGACTAAACCAGGACTAAACCAGGACTAAACCAGAACTAAACCAGGACTAAACCAGAACTAAACCAGGACTAAACCAGGACTAAACCAGGACTAAACCAGGACTAAACAAGAACTAAACCAGAACTAAACCAGGACTAAACCAGAACTAAACGAGGACTAAACAAGAACTAAACCAGAACTAAACCAGGACTAAACCAGGACTAAACCAGAACTAAACCAGGACTAAACCAGGACTAAACCAGGACTAAACCAGAACTAAACGAGGACTAAACCAGAAATAAACCAGAACTAAACCAGAACTAAACCAGAACTAAAGCAGGACTAAACCAGAACTAAACCAGAACTAAACCAGGACTAAACCAGAACTAAACCAGGACTAAACCAGGTATAAACCAGAACTAAACCAGGACTAAACCAGGACTAAACCAGAACTAAACCAGGACTAAACCAGGTCTAAACCAGGACTAAACCAGGACTAAACCAGGACTAAACCAGAACTAAACCAGAACTAAACCAGGACTAAACCAGGACTAAACCAGAACTAAACCAGGACTAAACCAGGACTAAACCAGAACTAAACCAGGACTAAACCAGGTATAAACCAGAACTAAACCAGGACTAAACCAGGACTAAACCAGAACTAAACCAGGACTAAACCAGGTATAAACCAGAACTAAACCAGGACTAAACCAGGACTAAACCAGGACTAAAACAGGACTAAACCAGGACTAAACCAGGACTAAACCAGGACTAAACCAGGTCTAAACCAGGACTAAACCAGGACTAAACCAGAACTAAACCAGGACTAAACCAGGACTAAACCAGGACTAAACCAGAACTAAACCAGGACTAAACCAGGACTAAACCAGAACTAGACCAGGACTAAACCAGGACTAAACCAGAACTAAACCAGGACTAAACCAGAACTAAACGAGGACTAAACCAGAAATAAACCAGAACTAAACCAGGACTAAACCAGAACTAAACCAGGACTAAACCAGGACTAAACCAGGACTAAACCAGGACTAAACCAGGACTAAACAAGAACTAAACCAGAACTAAACCAGGACTAAACCAGAACTAAACGAGGACTAAACAAGAACTAAACCAGAACTAAACCAGGACTAAACCAGGACTAAACCAGAACTAAACCAGGACTAAACCAGGACTAAACCAGAACTAAACCAGGACTAAACCAGGACTAAACCAGAACTAAACCAGGACTAAACCAGGACTAAACCAGGACTAAACCAGGACTAAACCAGGACTAAACCAGAACTAAACCAGAACTAAAGCAGGACTAAACCAGAACTAAACCAGGACTAAACCAGGACTAAACCAGAACTAAACCAGGACTAAACCAGGACTAAACCAGGACTAAACCAGAACTAAACCAGAACTAAAGCAGGACTAAACAAGAACTAAACCAGGACTAAACCAGGACTAAACCAGAACTAAACCAGAACTAAACCAGAACTAAAGCAGGACTAAACCAGAACTAAAGCAGGACTAAACCAGAACTAAACCAGGACTAAACCAGAACTAAACCAGGACTAAACCAGGTCTAAACCAGAACTAAAGCAGGACTAAACAAGAACTAAACCAGGACTAAACCAGAACTAAACCAGGACTAAACCAGGACTAAACCAGGACTAAACCAGGTCTAAATCAGGACTAAACCAGAACTAAACCAGGACTAAAGCAGAGCTAAAGCAGGACTAAACCAAAACTAAACCAGGACTAAACCAGGTCTAAACCAGGACTAAACCAGGTCTAAACCAGAACTAAAGCAGGACTAAACAAGAACTAAACCAGGACTAAACCAGAACTAAACCAGCACTAAACCAGGACTAAACCAGAACTAAACCAGAACTAAACCAGGACTAAACCAGAACTAAAGCAGGACTAAACCAGGACTAAACCAGGACTAAACCAGGACTAAACCAGGTCTAAACCAGAACTAAACCAGGACTAAACCAGAACTAAACCAGAACTAAACCAGAACTAAACCAGAACTAAACCAGGACTAAACCAGGACTAAACCAGAACTAAACCAGGACTAGACCAGGACCTAGCCAGGACTAGACCAGGACCTAGCCAGGACTAAACCAGAACTAAACCAGGACTAAACCAGAACTAAAGCAGGACTAAACCAGAACTAAACCAGGTCTAAACCAGGACTAAACCAGGACCCAGCCAGGACTAAACCAGAACTAAACCAGGACTAAACCAAGACTAAACCAGAACTAAACCAGGACTAAACCAGAACTAAACCAGGACTAAACCAAGACTAAACCAGGTCTAAACCAGAACTAAACCAGGACTAGACCAGGACTAAACCAGGACTAAACCAGAACTAAACCAGGACTAAACCAAGACTAAACCAGGTCTAAACCGGGTCTAAACCAGGATTCAACTGGGACTAAACCAGGATTAAACCAAGACTAAACCAGGTCTAAACCAGGACTAAACCGGGACTAACCCGGCACTAAACCAGGACTAAACCAGGACTAAACCAGGTCTAAACCAGGACTAAACCAGGACTAAACCAGGTCTAAACCAGGATGATTAAGCCAAGACTAAGCCAGATCTAAACCGGGTCTAAACCAGGACTAAACCGGGACTAAACCAGGAATAAACCAGGACTTAACCAAAACTAAACCAGGTCTAAACCAAGACTAAGCCAGGACTAAACCAGGTCTAAACCAGGACTAAGCCAAGACTAAACCAGATCTAAACCGGGTCTAAACCAGGACTAAACTGGGACTAAACCGGGGGGGGAGTGAACAATTTTTCCCGAGGAGCGGGGGGGGGGGGATTTGTCTAAAGAGCAAACTTAAACTAAAGCAACTAATGACAGTTATATTAATGAAGCTATTACCTGATGGTTCTCAGTTCATCATCACCGTTTTGTCTTTCCTCGTATTCATATTCAGTCGCTGTCCTTATCACTGACAGAGTGCAATGCGCGCTTAGGCACGAGTGTCATGGAGCGGGACATTTTTAACGGATTCATGTAAGAGTCTGGTTAATGCACCGGGCCCGCGGCGAACCGCGTCTCACCGCGTCTCACCGCGGCTCACCATGGGCAGTTCGGCTCTGGGCCGCGCGTGTTCCGCGCGTAAGCCGTCGGGGGGGACACGTTACGCACAGACGGAGACACCGGGACCGGAGTCGGTGCGTCTCAGAGGAGACGTGGCACCGGGACTGAGGCTCAGGACGTGCCCGGGGGACGGCGCCTCTGCTCTGGCCTCCGCTCGGACAGTGCGCCCGGAGCAGGGGGAAATTTTTTTTTTTAAATCAGCGTGAGAAATGCCATGTGTGGCGTGTGAGCGTGTGAACACGTCGAATTGCGTGTGTCACACTCTCAATGTGTGAGAGTTGAGAGCCCTGATAATATGAACTTTTAGTTATAAAAGCATTTCCATATTAACAAAGTACCTTCTAATTCTGCCCTGCCCTTCCACCATCCCCCCTGGTTTCATTTTATAACTCGACTACTGCTCGCACCCCCCCACCCGCTCCTGAGCACATGCGACTGTCCTCCTCATCTACTCCAAACTGTGGATAAATCTCAGATTAGAGGCACTTTTGACTCAAACCAAAGTGTAGACTAAGACATTGAGCTGCTAAAGTTTGTGTTATTTGGAGACCGCAAACATGTGCCCCGAGCACTCACGTTACCGATATCGCTAAACTAAAACATCTCCGGAAATTCTCCAAATGACACCAAAGTGCTATGGGTGAGTAAACTTTGTTTTATTACCGAAATAATGCTCAGATTGTAAAAAAATGTGTAGAAAAAGGCCAATACGGACCATAATTAACCACTAAAGTTTTAAATACATGATTTTAGACTGAGCTCTTGAGTTTCTAAACTCACAACAAAACGAGAGCTGAAAACGACCAGAAAAGTAACCCGGAAGTGATTATTTTACTTAATTTAGCCGATTCTGCACTAGTTAGTTCAGTTTTTAGCAAATGCATTTGATAAAGTTGACTCTTCGGTCACTCACCATTGAGTTTGAGAATTTTTGAAGTAGAATTCAGAAAAGCACAAGTGGAGACAGGAAGTGGCTCGGGGCTCTGTCATTTTTATCACAGCGCCCCTTGTGGCGGGTCCAATGGTATTGCAGTGGAGGAGGAGATATTTGAGTGCGATTTGGAGACGTGGGTTACAGTCACAAAGATCACGACTTCACTTTCCCAAATCCTCGTCTCCGTTTCCTGAATCACAAACGTCACAGATTCACTAAAGTATGAAAAGCTGCGTACTTTTCCTCCTCCTTCAGTAATATTTGGATTGAAGTAGCAGTACTGTGACTGTAGTAAAAGTTGTTTCCTCTTCCCGCTGTGAGTGAGTCTAAAGTGACAAAAGTTTTCTGTGACAAAATCAAATGATTCTCACATTTGTGTTTCTTGCAGCTCCTTCACGTCTGATTCACTTTCATTTTTGTGGTTTGAAAACACCAGATTTGGACAAATTTCATGTTTTGTTCTTCACCTTCACTTCAGTCACAGCGTTTCCTTTTGGTTGTTTTTACTGCAGTGAAAAACAAGTGTTGTTTCTTTGAGCTTGCATCTCCACAGACCTGACTCACCCAGATCCCACCTGATCACAAGTGTCACCACCTCAACAAGAAGTGTCTCTGAAAAAACTCTAATGTGACCTTTTCTCAACACTTGTCGTTAGAAAAGTTAGGGCGATGTAATCTTCAGGACACTGCCGTGTTTTTGAGCTCAAACGTTCCATTGTTTTTATTGTCGTCATGGTGACGTTGAGTCTGAGCCTTTTCCTTAAACCGTGTTCCAGATCAGTCACAAACTCCATGGTCACAACACAAACTTCTTCTAGTCCAGTCTTCCTCACCACATCCTCCTGAAGCCTCCCAAAATAAAAGCTCTTCACCTCTTTCCTGTCACAATAAGAGTTTTCACTTTAGTTTGAGTCACGATTGTTGGTCTCTGTGTTTCAGACATGTCCTCCACCAGTGAAAGGAGCTCTGAGGAGACGTTCCTGTGCTCCATCTGTCTGGAGGTGTTCTCTGAGCCAGTGTCCACTCCATGTGGACACAACTTCTGCCGACGCTGCATCTCTCAGGCCTGGGACACTGATGGTCCCTGCACATGTCCTCTGTGTAACGAGGTGTTCCACAGCAGACCACAGCTCAAGGTCAACACGCTCCTGAAGGAGGTGGCCTCAGCGTCTAACCTGGAGAAGAACAAGAGCAGATCTATGGAGCTCCAGCCTCACTTTAAAGAGGTCCAGTGTGACATGTGCTCTGAGCCCAAGCTGAAGGCCCTCAAGTCCTGCCTGGTGTGTCTGTCCTCCTTCTGTGAGAGCCACCTCCAGCCTCATCTCACAGTCTCTGCGCTGAAAAGACACCAGCTGATGGAGCCTGTGGAGAACCTGGAAGACAGGGTGTGTCCCACACACCAACAACCCCTGGTGCTCTTCTGCTGCACTGATGAGAAGAGCGTGTGCATGATGTGCTCCGTTCTAGAGCACAAGAACCATGAGTTTTTGTCTCTGGAGGAGGCGTGTGAGTGCAGGAGGTCCTCTCTGCTGCAGACTCAGGCTCAGAGCCAGCACATGGTGGAGCAGAGGAGGCAGAAGATCCAGGAGATCCAGAGCCTCCTGGAGCTGAGTGAGACAGAGGTCCTCAGAGAGAGGGCTGTGGGGCTGCAGGTCTTCACTGCTCTCATGCAGTCTGTTCAGAGGCGTATGGACCTCTTCTTAGAGGAGCTCCAGGAGAAGCAGAGCCGGAGCCACAGACGAGCCCAGGATCTGCTGCAGCGGCTGGAGCAGGAGATCTGTGATCTGGAGCAGAGTGCCGCTGAGGCCGAATGTCTCTCACGCTCTCATGACCCCCTCCACTTTCTACAGCGCTCTGCTGCACTCACGCCCCCTGCTGGGCTTAAGGAGTGGAGCAGCGTGAGCTTTGAGCCGGAGACGTGTGAGGGCAGTGTGGCCCGGGCTCTGTCCGAGCTGGAGAACAGTCTCTCTCAGGAGTTTAACAAACACTTTAAAGAACTGGCCTCAGAGTCTAACAAAGCCGAGCTGAAGAGAGCGCAGCAGAGTGCGGTGGAGGTGACTCTGGACCCAGACACGGCTCATCCTCGACTCGCTCTGTCTGAAGATCTCAAACAGGTTCATGACACTGATGTGAGGAAGAAGCTCCCAGATTCTCCTCTGAGGTTTGATAGATGTGCTATTGTTTTAGGAAAACAGAGTTTTTCTTCAGGCAGGTTTTACTTTGAGGTTCAGGTCAAAGGGAAAACAGCCTGGACTTTAGGAGTGGCCCAAGAGTCCATCAACAGGAAGGGAAAGATCACTTTAAGTCCTAAAGATGGAGTGTGGAGCATCTGCTTAATAAACAAAGAGTACTACGCTGGTGCTGGCCCTTCTGTCCGTCTGTCCCCTCAGAGAGCTCCTCAGAAGGTCGGGGTGTTTGTGGACTATGGAAAGGGTCTGGTCTCCTTTTATGATGCAGATTCTGCAGATCTTCTCTTCTCCTTCACCGACTGCTGCTTCAGGGAGAAGATCTTTCCATATTTCGATCCCTGGTTAAATTATGGAGGATCAAACTCTGCTCCTCTGGTCCTCACTGCAGTGGAGACTTTGAGCAGAGACAAAGTACAAAAGTAAAACTACTGCACTTAAAGAGGGGTATTTACTTCTCTGGGGTATTAAAGAGGGGTATTTACTTCTCTGGGGCATTAAAGAGGGGGTATTTACTTCTCTGGGGCATTAAAGAGGGGTATTTACTTCTCTGGGGCATTAAAGAGGGGGTATTTACTTCTCTGGGGTGTTAAAGAGGGGGTATTTACTTCTCTGGGGCATTAAAGAGGGGGTATTTACTTCTCTGGGGTATTAAAGAGGGGGTATTTACTTCTCTGGGGCATTAAAGAGGGGGTATTTACTTCTCTGGGGCATTAAAGAGGGGGTATTTACTTCTCTGGGGTATTAAAGAGGGGGTATTTACTTCTCTGGGGCATTAAAGAGGGGGTATTTACTTCTCTGGGGTATTAAAGAGGGGGTATTTACTTCTCTGGGGTATTAAAGAGGGGGTATTTACTGCTCTGGGGCATTAAAGAGGGGGTATTTACTTCTCTGGGGCATTAAAGAGGGGGTATTTACTTCTCTGGGGTATTAAAGAGGGGGTATTTACTTCTCTGGGGCATTAAAGAGGGGGTATTTACTTCTCTGGGGTATTAAAGAGGGGGTATTTACTTCTCTGGGGTATTAAAGAGGGGGTATTTACTTCTCTGGGGTATTAAAGAGGGGGTATTTACTTGTCTGGGGCATATTTGGATCTCCATGTTCCTTGTGTTTGCTCCTCCCTCCTTCTGCTCCTCGTGCTAAGTCACTCCCCCTTCAGAGTGACATCACAACATCAGGTTTGTCCAGTCGTCGTGTTCAGTTTTGTGTTTTTCTACATTTATGGAGAATTGTCGTGTGGAGCCTGGGGGCGGAGCCTCGTACAGGCTCGTACTGCTGACTGTAAGGAGGGTTTGAATAGGGCCCGGGAGAGATCTCTAGATTATTCAAACATGCATGGATGAGTGTAAAACCTCTTCAGTTTGTGAGGATTTGTATCCCTGTGTCAGATGCCCTCCCTCAGATCATTTTGAAAACATTTGTTTTTTCAAATCTCATATTTTTGTGTTTTTGGACCAAAATTCCAAACTTTTTCTCACAGATTTGTGTGTTTAAAGTCAAAAATATCCTGTAATGTAAATCTTTACAATAACCGTTCATATAATCAAATCTATTTGTCATGTATAAGTTGGTTTTGGGATTTCTAATGAAATGAGGTGGTTAATCGTGGTTCAAATTGAGTCCGTGGCTCTCAGGCCGTACAACACGTGTGTGCTCAATTTCCACTGGGTTTAACTTGTTTTTCACTTGTTATTCTGCTGTGAGTGACCCGGCCTTGGGCTCACCTGTTATTGTTGAAATGTCTTGATTATGTCTCTGCTCCTGCCCCCCGAGGGGTAAAAGAACTTTGTTTTGTTCTGATCACCAAATGTAGGGACAGACGCCTCTGTCAGGGACAGTCAGGGTGTGATTGTGCACAATTACTTTAACAAATCAAACATTTGATTCAAGACAAATTTCCACTTTTATTCTTGTACATCACAAATTCCACAACAAAACTTTTGTCCTTTTCCCTCACGGAGACGAGGAGGTGACGAGTTCTGGATCAGATCTGTAATCCCAGTGTATTATGTTTATGTCAAATGATTTATACATATGTAATGATGAAAACAAAAACGGAATTGTACCAGCAACAAATAAAAGTACTTTCAGCTCTGGTTATCTCGTACTTCACTTTTTTGTTTCCAGTCCGAATCCAAATAAACAGAGACGTGTGTGTGTCAAGAACAACAGGGAAAAACAGACAATAAAAATACAACAAAAAACAAACAGAACATTATAATGAGGGCCCCAAACTCAAGTTCACTTAGGGCCCCCGAACTTCTAACTGCCCCTGGGGGTAATAACGTGCACATATCCCTGACATTATTTCCTCTGCATCTGGACATTTTGTTCATTTTTGTTGGAAACTTGTCTTAAAAATGGACGTACCAGTCAAATGAGACGTTTTGAGACGCTTCACTTTTCTAACTCAACCAGATATTTACAAAATGTGTGTGTCCCAATGTCCCCCGCGCCTGATGGTCAATACTGTGACGTCACATGTCACATGACACTGATGTCTGAGCATAAGAGGCACTGAGTGACCACGACGTGTCGCTGTGTCACTTTTAGGACTTTGCGTTCTGTAGGAGCCTAAATGCGATCTATTTATGTTGAAATCATTTTTATTGCAAGTTCATTTATAAGATAAATATGGTTTATAATTTCATGGTTTGAAAGGATCTAAAATATTATTTGCATGTACATTTTATTTCTATTGTAAAGTAAGACAGTACTTTTGTTGTGACACTTGATATCCACAAGGGGGAGTGCTTTGATTTTGATAGCGAGGGGGCGGGGTTAGTAAGAAAACAAAACGGAGATTGGAGCGATACAGTTTTTTGACCTCACGCTCTCTCTCTTCAGGCTCGCTTCAGAAGATCTTCATTTATTAGTATTTTGTGGATATTTCTTCAGTTTTTGTAATGTTGCTTTACGTTTTTCAAGTAAACAGTTAAAATCAAGAAGTGGACTCTTTGATTTATGTTTTGGGACGAGAGAGTTTGATGAGCGTCAAGCTAAAGCTTCAATTGGAACCATAAGAATCTACACGTTCATTTCTCAATATTACACCTGATATCAGATCATTATTGCCGCTCTGATCGATCATCTGCAGTTTTGGCCACGCGACGCCCTCAGAAGGACACGGCACAATCACACTTTAGGAACAGCGGGTAATTGTCCAATGTGGGAGTCAGAGGACCACGTGCCCTGCCCGGCGTCACATCACCACACAGAAGTGAAGTTTGTGTTAAAACACCATCACGGAACATTCTGCAGACTTTAGAGTTCAGCGCCGTAATGCACGAGGCACACGGGAAAGGACGGAATCGTGCTTTTAAAAACAGAGTTAACCCTTTCTTGCAGAGAAAAAAGTTTGTTTTTTTTACCAGAGCTGCCAAATTCCAATCAGACATGTATTTTTACATTATTAGACAAACCCCATATTTTTTTTAAATAAAGTTCCTAAATTGGGGGTTTTAGGGGTGTCACATATGTTGCCACCATGCTGCTAATGCATGGTGTCAAAATGTCAAAAATGTCAAAAAATGCAAAATATTTATTGTTCCCTGAAGTAACACTGACATTCTGTGAACTTCACCAACAGTTTTGTCAACTTTCACCAGTGTTTGGTTGTTTAGCCAATGCAAACAGATAGAAATTGTTATTATATAATATTTAGTGCATATATAATTTAAAAAAAGTGCTCCTCACCTTCCACGGTGGTTGGTCTCTCACCCTCATCCAGCTCGGGTCCTCTACCAGAGGCCTGGGAGCTTGAGAGTTCTGCGCAGTATCTTTGCTGTTCCTGTACTGCACTTTTCTGGACTGAGATGTCTGATGTTTTTCCTGGGATCTGTTGTAGCCACTCCTCCAGTTTGGGGGTTACAGCCCCGAGTGCTCCGATCACCACGGGCACCACTGATGCCTTCACCTTCCAGGCCTTCTCCAGCTCTTCCTTGAGCCCCTGGTATTTCTCTAGTTTCTCGTGTTCCTTTTTCCTGATGTTACCATCACTTGGTATTGCAATGTCCACCACCAGGGCTCTGTTCTGTTGCTTATCCACCACCACTATGTCTGGTTGGTCCATCACCATCTGTCAGTCTGTAGAAGATAAGATAAGATAAGATATGCCTTTATTAGTCCCACAGTGGGGAAATTCCAGTGTTGCAACGCAAACATCAAAAACAGCAAGAAAAAGTAGCATGCAACAGAACAATATAATAAATAAATAAATAATGGCCTAGGATAATTTAAAACTAGACCTAAAAATAGACTCTGGAGTATAGCTGAATATTGTAGTGCAAATAAGTTGAATGACATGTTAACAGTGTTCGTTGTACAGTCTGACAGCAGCAGGAAGGAAAGACCTGCGAAACCTCTCCTTCACACAGCGAGGGTGAATCAGTCTGTCACTGATGCTGCTCTCCAGAGCAGACAGAGCGTCCTGCAGGGGGTGACACTCATGGTCCAGCATAGAGGTGACCTTAGCCAGGACCCTCTTGTCCCCCACCTTCTGCACTGAGTCCAGAGGACAGCCCAGGACAGAGCTGGACTTCTTGATGACCTTGTCCAGCCTCTTCTTCTCCCTCTCTGTGATGCTGCTGCTCCAGCAGACCACACCGTACAGGATGGCTGATGCCACCACAGAGTCATAGAAGGTCCTCAGGAGTGGCCCTCTCACTCCAAAAGACCTGAGTCTCCTCAGGAGATAGAGCCGACTCTGGCCCTTCCTGTACAGTGCATCTGTGTTATGTGTCCAGTCCAGTTTATTGTTCAGATGAACACCCAGGTACTTGTAAGAGTCCACTCTCTCAATGTCCCTTCCCTGGATGTTCACTGAGGGGGCAGTAGAGTGGCGTCTGCGGAAGTCCACCACCATCTGCTTGGTCTTCCCTGCATTGATGATGAGGTGGTTCCGCTGACTCCAGTCCACAAAGTCCTGTATTAGTCCTCTGTACTCCCCATCATCGTCATCCTTGATGAGACCAATGATGGCAGAGTCATCAGAGAACTTCTGCAGGACACAGCTGTCCGTGTTGTGTCTGAAGTCTGCAGTGTAGAGGGTGAAAAGAAAGGGCGCGAGGACAGTGTCCTGGGGCGCCCCCACACTGCAGGTCAGGAGGTCAGACACACAGTTCTTGGCTCTCACAAACTGGGGCCGGTTTGTGAGGTAGTCCAGGATCCAGTCTGCCAGGTCACAGTCCACACCGGCAGTCTCCAGTTTGTCCCTGAGGAGCAGTGGCTGGATGGTGTTGAAAGCACTGGAGAAGTCAAAGAAGAGAATCCTCACAGTGCTGCTGGGGTTCTCCAGGTGAGACAGTGAGCGATGCAGCAGGTAGATGACGGCATCCTCCACTCCGATGCCAGGCCGGTACGCAAACTGCAGCGGGTCCATCGCTGAGCTCACGGTGGAGCGGAGGTGGCCAAGGACCAGTCTCTCCAGTGTCTTCATCAGGTGGGATGTTAGAGCCACCGGCCTGAAGCTGCTGAGGTCTTTAGCGTGCGGTGTCTTAGGCACTGGTACCACACAGGAGGTTCTTCCAGAGTTGTGGTACCATCCTCAGCTTAAGGCTCATGTTGAAGACATGCTCCACAACTCCGCACAGCTCGTCTGCACAGGACTTTAGGAGTCTGGAGTTGATGCCGTGTGGTCATTATCAATACATTTTAACTGTTTTACTTACTGAAATCTGTTTAAAAGCCCTCCTAGGGACTGGTGTTGCGAATTAGCCATTGGCTAAAACACTGTGGTGCCTGCATCAGATGTTTATCTATGTTTGTTGTATCTGTCCCTATCAAATAAACAATAAAGTAAAGTAAAGTAAGTGGTCCTGCTGCCTTCCTCGGTCTAATCTTCTTGAGCTCCTGTCTCACCTGGGCTGCAGAAAATGACAGTGGCAGGCTGGGGGGATGGGTGAGTCCATGAGTGGTGGAGGGCTGTAGAGCAGAGGTAGAGGTGTGAAGAGGAGCAGGAGTTCCCCCTTGTCCAGCTGGGGAGGTGGGAGCTGGCAGCTGGGTGGGGGGAGGGGTGCCGAGTGATTGATCAAATCTCCTGAAGTGAGCATTGAGGTCATTCACCCACTGCAGGTCCCCCTCCATCTGGGCAGGAGGTGCTTTGATGCCTGAGATGGTCTTGAGACTTCTCCACACCCCCTGGATGTTCCTCTCCTGTAGCTGTCGCTCCATCTTCCTCTTATGGCTGGCCTGGCTCGTCCTGATTTCTCTCCTCAGCCTCTTCTGTGCAGCCTTCAGCTCCTCCTTGGTCCCTGACCTAAAAGCTCTCTTCTTCTCCTTCAGCAGAGCCTTTATGTCAGGGTTAATCCATGGTTTATTGTTTGAAAAACACCGCACCGTCTGGGAGGGAACGATGTTTTCAAAACAAAAATTTATGTAGTCCGTGATGCATTCTGTCACTGCATTACTGTCCTCTCCATGGGGGTCACAGAGCTCTGTCCACACTGTGGTGTCAAAGCAGTCTCTCAGAGCCTCCTCACTCTCAGCAGTCCACTTCTTCACCACCCGGGGCACCACAGGCTGTCTGTGCACAATGGGCTGATACACAGGCCGCAGATGGACAATGTTGTGGTCAGCTCTACCCAGGGGAGGCAGTGGGGATGAAGAATAAGCCTCCTTGGCGTTGGCGAAAAATAAATCCAATATTTTATTGTCTCTTGTGGGGCAGGTGACATACTGGGTGTATGTAGGCAGAACAGTTGCAGGAGATGCATGGTTGAAGTCTCCAGAAATCAGGAAGAGAGCCTGTGGATGCTTGTTTGGAGTGTGCTCGTACAGGAGTGCAGTGTGTCACATGCTGTCTCAGCATTAGCAGAGGGAGGAACATGCACAGCGATCAGAATCACATGTGAGAACTCTCGGGGCAGATAGCAGGGCCGTAAGCTAATGGCAAGCAACTCCACGTCCTTGTTACACAGCTGCTCCTTAACTGTACAGTGTCCAGGTTTGCACCACTTCTCATTTACAAACGCGGGGTTAACCAGGACTCCGTGAAAACCATGACGCTGCAGTCTCTGTATTCTCGCTGGTACTGTGTAAGCGCCGCTAATTCGTCCGTCTTGTTCTGAATAGACCGCACGTTTCCCGCGATGACAGAGGGAAGCACAGGTCTGCAGCGTCCTTTCCTTTCCCGGAGTTTGCGTCCAGCACGTCGGCCTCTGCGCGTCCTCCGCAGCAGCTCCTCCGGGATGTCATGGCGGTCTCGGGGGAGCACAACTGCGCCGCGCAGCGCTAACAGCTGATCCCTCGGGTAAACAATGGGAGCACGTGTCCTTACGCACATGGCGCCGGTGAAAAAGTTCAAATCCAAAGAAAATAGAGGTTGAAATGGAGCAGAAACATCGCGTTTCTGAAGCACTTAGCCTTATACACACAATCTTCAAAGTGTGCAAACAAACAAGCAGATAAGAGCAGGAAAAAAAGATGGAAAATAAGAGAGCGCGTTGCAACCAGCTCCGGCTCTTGCCGCGCCGAAAAAAAATGTCTATGTCTAAAATGTATCTGGAAGTCCCACAGGATCTTGGCTCGGTCATTCTCCGCAACCTTCGGAGGTGTTTCCCACCTTGACCTTGGGGTCTCCAGCCCGTACTCTGCACAGATGTTTCTGTACACTATGCCCGCCACTTGGTTGTGTCGCTCCATGTATGCTTTCCCTGCCAGCATCTTTACACCCTGCAGTTATGTGCTGGACTGTCTCAGGAGCCTCTTTGCACAGCCTACACCTTGGGTCTTGTCTGGTGTGGTAGATCTGGGCCTCTATTGCTCGGGTGCTCAAGACCTGCTCCTGTGCAGCCAGGATGAGGGCCTCTGTGCTGTCCTTCAGACCAGCCCTCTCCAGCCATTGGTAGGATTTCTTGATATCAGCCACTTCAGTTATGTTTCGGTGGTACGCCCCATGTAGGGGTTTGTCCTGCCATGATGGTCCCTCCAGCACCTCTTCCTCTGCACTCCACTGTCTGAGGCATTCCTTGAGCACATCATCTGTCGGGGCCTTGTCCTTGATGTACTTATGGATTTTGGATGTTTCATCCTGGACAGTGGTTCCCACACTCACTAGTCCTCGGCTTCCTTCCTTCCGGCTCGTGTACAGTCTCAGGGTGCTGGATTTTGGATGGAACCAAAATCCAATCTTCCGGTAAGCCACCCGGAGCTGCACGGTACGCACTGGAGCGCGGCACAACACAACATGGGACCAAAAAGAAATCCAGGAGCAGAGGAAGACTTAAAACTCACAATAGACTCTCTCACCACAACAGTCACCACAATAAAAGAACAACAAGAGAAACTTTTGGACTTAATGGAGGAAGTAAAGGCGCTTCGTATTCAGAACGCCAATCAAGAGAAAAGCATCTTGGAGTTGGAGAGACGCGTGGACGAATTGGAGCAGTATTCGCGCATGAACGATGTGGTCGTCACGGGCATTAACATAAAGCCCCGCACGTACGTGCACGCGGTCGCCGGAGGAGGAGGAGAGGAGCCCAGTGAGGAAGACGTGCACTCGGTGGAGCAACAGGTCGCGGCTCATCTCCGGGGGAAGGGGATCGACCTCGACCTGGAGCACATCGAGGCCTGTCACCCACTGCCGACTGGGAGAGGAAGACCACCTGCTGTGATCATGCGCTTCATTAGTAGAAGAAACAAGACTGCACTCTTAAAACAAGGCCGAAAATTGAAAGGATCTGACGTTTTTATCAATGAACACTTAACAAAGACAAACTCAAAAAAAGCACGAATGCTTAAAAAGGAGCACAAAATACAGCACACCTGGACAAGGAACTGCAAAATCTTTATTAAACTAAATGGGAATCCGGAAGCAGCGAAAGTGTTGGTGGTGAGGGACATAGAGGAACTGGAAAAATACTAACTGCACGTAAGGTAACTGACTCTATAAACACCAAATGCACAACCACAGACTCAGCTCAAGAAAGCAACAGCATGGAAAAAATACAAGGAATACTACATCAGAAACAAAAGGAACTGGACATTTTTGCTATAGAAGACCTAGACTCACTTGACCCCCCAGCGGAAATAGACCCAGATGCAAATTTCTTCACAGGCTTTGTTAAAAACTGCACATATTTTGAACATGAACTCTTTAAAACCAATGTAAATTTAGAAGGAAAACTATCAATAATACACTTCAATAGTAGAAGCAAATTTTAGCCACATCACCGACTTTCTTAAACAATTTACCCATCCATTCAGTATTATTGCAATAAGTGAAACATGGTTTAGTGAAAACACAGACACCTACTTTGATATTGATGATTATAAAATGATAAGAACAGACTAAACTAAATAGGAGGAGGGGTTGCTCTGTACATTCATACTTCACTAGAATATGTTTTATTATTAAATATGACTGTTGCCATAGATGATGTTATGGAATGCTTAACAATAGAAATTCAAAGAGAAAAAACTAAAAATATAATTGTAAGTGTGGTATATCGTTCACCGAGCTCAAGTGTTGGATGGAGAAATTGTTTTCTGCTGTTAAACACAAAAATCTGTATGTTTGTGGAGATTACAACCTTGATTTACTAAACCCAAAAAAGCAACAAAGTATTGATGATTTTCTAAATACAATGTTTTCTATGTCACTGTACCCAACAATAACCAAACCCAGTAGAGGAACATCGCAGAGTGCCACAATAATTGATAATATCTTTACAAACAACATGGAAAGTCAAATTACAAGTGGACTCCTTATTTCTGACATTACAGAACATTTACCGATCTTTATTGTTTCTGATTCAGAGTTTATAAAAGAAAAAAAGGCCAGTGAACCAATCTTTAAACGAATCCAAACTGAAGAAAACATAAAAACCCTCAATAACAGTTTAATGCTTCAGGATTGGAATGAAGTTTATGAAGAGACAGATGATATTTTTTTAAACATATTCATGACTCATTACAACAAACACTGTCCCCTAAAAGAAATTAAAATAAACAATAAATGTAAGAACAGTCCATGGCTAACAAAAGGAATAATTAATGCTTGCAAAAAGAAAAACAATTTATATAAAATATTTATAAAAACAAAAACTAGGGAAGCAGAACTAAGATATATAAAAAATACAAAAATAAATGAATAGATATAATTCGATCAAGCAGTTATACTATAGAAGAATGTACGAGAATCAAAACAATATGAAAGGAATGTGGAATGTATTAAAAACTTTGATTAAACAAAAAACTAATAAGGAAGCAGATCCTGAATTCTTTAATGTAAAAAACAATAAAATTAAAAATAGGTCAGATGTAGCAAATTATTTCAATAGGTTTTTTGTAAATATCGGTCCTGAGTTGGCTGCAAAAAAATCATGTAAATGACGCTGCTCAAGGTAACAATAATATTGACAGAAATCCTTATACCATGTTCCTCTCTCCCACAAATGAAAAAGAAGTCATGAAGATTGTTGTTAGGAGCAAGAGTAAATCATCAAGTGACTGTCGTGACATAAATATGAGATTAGTCAAACTGCTCATTAATAATATCGTAAAACCTTTCACACACATCTGTAACTTATCTTTTCAATCAGGACAATTTCCCAAAAAAATGAAAATAGCAAAAGTCATTCTGATATACAAAAGTGACGATAAACATGACTTTACTAATTACAGACCTATTTCTCTGCTACCTCAGTTCTCAAAGATACTAGAAAAACTCTTCAATACACGTTTAGAAAACTTCATAGACGAGCATCAAATCATTAACGAAGGACAATATGGCTTTAGAACAAAAAGAACGACCTCAATGGCTGTACTTGATGCAACTGAAGAAATAACAAGCGCACTGGATCAAAATAAATACACAATTGGGATTTTTATTGATTTAAAGAAAGCTTTTGACACGATTAATCATGCAGTTTTACTTCAAAAATGACATGAACATGGTATAAGAGGAATTGCTGGGAAATGGCTTCAAAGTTTTCTAACTGAAAGAACACAATATGTACACATAGGGTCATCTTTGTCTGATATTCTTGGTATTACTTGTGGTGTTCCCCAAGGCTCTGTTTTGGGACCAAAATTGTTTAATATTTATATAAATTACATATTTAAGGTATCACGGTCACTAAAACTCATATTGTTTGCAGATGATACAAACATATTCTATAGCAGTCATGATTATAATGAACTCATCAGCACAGTAAATAAGGAGCTCGACAAAATAAAGAAGTGGATGGATTTCAACAAATGATCACTTCATTTAAACAAAACCAAAGTTATGCTATTTGGAAATGCAAAAACAAACTCAAAACAACCAATTATGATTGAAAATGTTCAAATTGAGACAGTAGCAGAAATAAAATTTCTTGGAGTCATCATAGACAATAAATTGTCTTGGAAAACCCACGTCAGACATATAAAAACAAAAAACTCCAAAATTCTCTCGATTATCTTGATTACAATACATTGCGTACATTATACTCAATGATTCTTCCTTACTTCACATACTGTATTGAAGTTTGGGGGAATACTTATCAAACTACAACTACACTACCTTCTTGCTGTTGATGTTGTTGTTGTTTTTATTATTATTATTATTATTATTATTATTATTATTATTATTATTATTATTATTATTTTATTATTGTCACCATTGTTATTATTGTTGTTATTTTAACTCTACCTGATTTTTATGTCACCTTTAATGTTGTTCAGCACTTTGGTAAGCTTTGGCTGTTTTAAATGTGCTATATAAATAAAATTGATTGATTGATTGACTAAAACCTCTAATTGTCTTACAGAAACGAGCCCTACGGATTATTCACAAAGTTGGGTTTTTAGAACACACTCATAATCTTTTTATACATTCTAAGCTTTTAAAATGTGAAGACCTTACTCAATATTACACAGCAATTATTATGTTTAAAGCACAACATAAACTACTACCAAAAAATCTGCAAATACTATTTACTTTGAGTGAGAGAACCCACAACTTGAGAGTGTCTGGAGACTTCAAATTGCCCAAAGTGAGAACCAATAAAAAAAGTGTTTGCATGTCTGTACGTGGTGTGAAACTCTGGAACAGTTTGGACAAACTCTACAAGCAAAACCAAAGTGTCAATACGTTTAAATGACATTACAAAAATATGGTCTGGTCACAGTATGTGGAGAGTGTCTAAGGTCATTTCATCATTGTCTTCTGTAAAACTAGTTCTGCTGGAACATCTCTTATCACTGTACGTGCTTTTCCTTACCTTATGGTATCTGTTTTTTTCTACCATTGCTGGTACTAGTATTCAGGTCCTGTATCCGTAACTATGGTTACTTGTCTCCAAGTAAGAAAGAAAGAAGTGCTCATAACAGATAAGAATTACCATGGGAAAAAGGAAGTGATTTTTTCTTTACTTATGTTATTATGTATAGATGTAATGGGGGTGGGGTTAAATAAGTTTTCTTCCCCCCACTCCTTCTTGGACATTACAATTTTGGTTGTTCTTTTGTATATTTGTACTACCTTTTTCATTTGACTTGATATTGTACAGATTGAGAATCCTGAAAAATAAGAATAAACCAAGAAAAAAAAAAAAAAAACAACCTCCATGCATGGTCAGGAGCTTTCGTGTCGTGGTCTGTATCTCCTCTTTTGGCCAGTTATGATTCCTGCTGGGTATCTGATCACTGGCAGGGCAGAGCTGTTTATTGCCTGGGCCTTGTTCTTCCCATTGAGCTGACTTCTTAGGACTTGCCTTACTTGTTGCAGGTATTTGGCCGTAGCCACTTTCCTTGTTGCCTCTTCAAGGTTGCCATTTGCTTGTGGGATACCAAGGTACTTGTAACTGTCCTCAGTGTCTGTTATTGTTCCCTCTGGGAGTGAGACCCCCTCTGTGTGGACTACCTTCCTTCTCTTGGTCACCGTCCTACTACATTTCTGAAGCCCGAATGACATTCCAATGTCTGTGCTGTAGATCCTGGTGCTGTGGATCAGCGAGTCGATGTCTCGCTCACTCTTAGCGTACAGCTTGATGTCATCCATGTTGAGGAGGTGACTGATGGTGGCCCCATTTCTAAGTCGGTATCCGTAGCCAGTGCTTTTCAAGATTCAAGATTCAAGATTGTTTATTTTTCATATGCAGAATCAACACAAGGTCAACAATGCAATGAAATGTTTAGGATCAGAAGAACCGCTGACTCGCTAAGATAGTCAGAAGTACTAATAACAGCAATAATAATACATGGTAAAAAAAAGTGTTGCAAAAGTGCAGGGGAAGAAATAAATAATACAATAAACAATATAATAAAATATGTAATAAAATGTAATAAAAAATACAAGGTACAATGTACAAGGTGCAGGTAGGATTAAATCAAAGATCAAATAAGGTGTAAGTATTTCACAGATTGCACATAATATGGTGTGGTGTAGGTGTTGCATGTGGATTCCGTATTGCACATAGTATGGTATAAATATTGCACATAGGTTATTGCACAGATTATTGCACAGGTAACAGTAGTTTACAGTGAGGTAGTGACAAACTAATACATTCATACAGAGCAACAGCAGTAAACATATTCTGCATAATGAAAGGTAGTTTAGTGCAGTATTATTGAGAGTTCATTATTATTTAGAGTATTACCCAGAGTTCAGTAGTCTGACAGCTTGGGGGTAATATCTGTCTTTGAGTGTTTTTGTGCGTGCTGCAGGCTCCTGTATCGTCTACCAGAGAGTAGCAGACGGAAGAGTCCTTGTGCCGGGTGAGTATGGTCCTTAGTGATGCTGCGTGCCTTACGCAGACCCCTGCTGTGGTAAATGTCCTGGATGGAGGGGAGACTGCTGCCAGTGATGTCCTCTGCCGCTCGCACTACCCTCTGTAGTGCTTTGCGGCTCTGAGCGGTGCAGTTCCCATACCACACTGTGATGCAGCAGGCTCTCGATGGTGCACCTGTAGAAGTTTGTGAGGATGCTGGTGTTCATACCAAACTTCCTCATCTTCCTCAGGAAGTAGAGTCTTTGTCGGGCTTTCTTAACCACAGTGTCTGTATGTAGTGTCCAGGACAGATCCTCAGTGATGTGTACCCCAAGGAACTTAAAGCTGCTGACCTGCTCCACCTCAGCGTTGTTGATGAAGATGGGGGGATGCTGGTCTACACGCTGTCTCCTGAAGTCCACCATCATTTCCTTAGTTTTGCTGACATTCAGAGAGAGGTTATTTTCCTGACACCAGCTGGTCAGTGATTTCACCTCGCCTCTGTAGGCACTCTCATCGTTGTTGGTGATGAGGCCTAGGATGGTGGTGTCGTCAGCAAACTTGAGGATGGTGTTGGAGCTGTGCCTGGCGGTACAGTCATAGGTGAACAGGGAGTACAGGAGAGGGCTGAGAACACAGCCCTGGGGTGCCCCAGTGCTGAGGACACGTTTGGAGGAGAGGTGGCTGCCGATTCTCACCGCCTGTGGCCTGTTAGTGAGGAAGTCCCATATCCAGCAGCAGATGGACGTCCCCAGGCTCAGGGCGGTGAGCTTAGAGACCAGTTTGGAGGGGATTATGGTGTTGAATGCCGAGCTACTACTACTACTACTACTACTACTACTACTACTACTACTACTACTACTACTACTACTACTACTACTACTACTACTACTACTACTACTACTACTACTACTACTACTACTACTACTACTATTACTACCATTGCTACTAATACTACTGCTACTACTACTGCTACTACTTCTGCTACTTCTACTGCTATTACTGTTACTACTGCTACTACTACAAATACTACTGAAATTACACTTAAATGACACTGACACTGTTGCTTAAATGACACTGACACTGCTGCTTAAATGTCACTGACACTGCTGCTTAAATGACACTGACACTGCTATTTAAATGACACTGACATTGCTGCTTAAATGACACTGACACTGCTGCTTAAATGACACTTAAATGACACTGACACTGCTGCTTAAATGACACTGACACTGCTGTTTAAATGACACTAACATTGCTGCTTAAATGTCACTGGCACTGCTGCTTAAATGTCACTGACACTGCTGCTTAAATGTCACTGACACTGCTGCTTAAATGACACTGACACTGCTATTTAAATTACACTGACATTGCTGCTTAAATGACACTGACACTGCTGCTTAAATTACACTTAAATGACACTGACACTGCTGCTTAAATGACACTGACACTGCTGTTTAAATGACACTAACATTGCTGCTTAAATGTCACTTGCACTGCAGCTTAAATGACACTGACACTGCTGCATAAATGACACTGACATTTCTGCTTGAATGACACTGACACTGCTGCTTAAATTACACTTAAATGACATTGACACTGCTGCTTAAATGACACTTAAATGACACTACTGCTTAAACGACGCTGGCACTGCTGCTTAAACGACACTGACACAGCTGCTTAAATGACACTGACACTGCTGCTTAAATGACATTTAAATGACACTGCTGCTTAAAAGATACTGACACTGCTGCTTAAATGACACTGACACTGCTGCTTAAATGACACATGTGAGCTTTATTCCGCTCCACATTGGGCGGCACGGTAGCTGAGTGGCTAGTGCTCTTTCTTCACAGCAGAGAAGAATTTCTCCAGTGTGAGATCAATAAAGTCACTTCTTCTTCATTGTGTTTTTTCTTATCTGTATTATACACAAGCCTTTTGTACTTTGAGCTTTAAACATCACATCAGGCCGCTCCCTCTGCTGTAATAAAAACTGAACCAGGAAACATTTGCTCTGCATTTGCTCAAGAGCACCTCAACAATCTGACCCAATACAGGTTAGTACTACTACTACTACTACTACTACTACTACTACTACTACTACTGCTACTACTGGTTGTGTTCAGTTCAACATTAGTTTTGCTCAAATAGACGGTGGTGAAATGACGTGAGTCATCGATGAGTCAGTGACGAGCACAACCACAATCTGATCTGAGCGTCATGTAACGATGTAACGCTAACTTAAAAGTTTGAGACGCGAACATGTTAAGGCTGAGTTATTGTGATGGGATTCATATGACTGACAGAAGAACCGGATTCGTTATGGGAGCTTGAGGAGAATGAAACAGGAGACAGAAATAAGTTTCACTGAATATATTAAATACATTGAGAATGTACAGAAAAAATATAAACAAAATAAATTATTGAAATAAATACCAGTGTGGCAAAAGACCAAAAAAATAAAAATAAAAATACACCATACACCCTTTAGTTCAAGTTCCTTTTCAAGTTTTGTGTCAAAGATTTTTCCTTTGATTAGTTCAAGTTCCTTTGAGAGGTTTTTGAAATCAACACAAATAATCCAGTTTAGGTTTTAACAAAAAGAGGTTCTACCAGTTCGTACATTGTTCTGGTTTGAGCTCACCACCTCAGAACGAAGAATCAGAGTTCATAGTGTTGAAAATAATCCCTGACCTGTGACAAAGGTCAAAAAAATAAAATAAATAAAACCAATAAATATCAGTGTTATGTTGCTCCCTTATAGTGTAACTAAGTAAACCATTTTTAGTCGACACACAGAGCACAGAGGACTTGCTTCTTGCTAAATTACTCACTTCTTACAGGGCTCTCATGTCTCATGCTTTGAGAGTGTGACACACGCCACACATGTTCACACGCTCACACGACACACATGGTATTTCTAAAGAACTCTCGCCTCGGGACACGGGATAAGTTCGGGATATGTCCTTTTCTCCGGAGCTCCGGATTATTAAAGACCGTGACAGGTGCATACATGGATACAAGTGACCGCGGTTTTATGGGTGAGTCATATCAGATTATTTCTGCATCTATTTCGGCACTAAACCAGAACTAAACCAGGACTAAACCAGGACTAAACCAGAACTAAACCAGGACTAAACCAGGACTAAACCAGGACTAAACCAGGACTAAACCAGGACTACACCAGGACTAAACCAGGACTAAACCAGAACTAAACCAGAACTAAACCAAAACTAAACCAGGACTAAACCAGAACTAAACCAGGACTAAACCAGGACTAAACCAGGACTAAACCAGGACTAAACCAGGACTAAACCAGAACTAAACCAGGACTAAACCAGGTCTAAACCAGGACTAAACCAGGACTAAACCAGGTCTAAACCAGGACTAAACCAGGACTAAACCAGAACTAAACCAGGACTAAACCAGAACTAAACCAGGACTAAACCAGGTCTAAACCAGAACTAAACCAGGACTAAACCAGGACTAAACCAGGACTAAACCAGAACTAAACCAGGACTAAACCAGGACTAAACCAGGACTAAACCAGAACTAAACCAGGACTAAACCAGAACTAAACCAGGACTAAACCAGGACTAAACCAGGACTAAACAAGAACTAAACCAGAACTAAACCAGGACTAAACCAGAACTAAACGAGGACTAAACAAGAACTAAACCAGGACTAAACCAGGACTAAACCAGGACTAAACAAGGACTAAACCAGGACTAAGCCAGGACTAAACAAGGACGAAAACAGAAATAAACCAGAACTAAACCAGGACTACACCAGAACTAAACCGGGTCTAAACTAGAACTAAACCAGGATGAAAACAGAACTAAACCAGGACGAAAACAGAAATAAACCAGGACGAAAACAGAAATAAACCAGAACTAAACCAGGACTAAACCAGAACTAAACCAGGGCTAAACCAGATCTAAACCAGAACTAAACCAGGGCTAAACCAGAACTAAACCAGGACTAAACCAGAACTAAAGCAGGACTAAACAAGAACTAAACCAGGACTAAACCAGGACTAAACCAGAACTAAACGAGGACTAAACCAGAAATAAACCAGAACTAAACCAGAACTAAACCAGAACTAAAGCAGGACTAAACCAGAACTAAACCAGAACTAAACCAGGACTAAACCAGAACTAAACCAGGACTAAACCAGGTATAAACCAGAACTAAACCAGAACTAAACCAGGACTAAACCAGGTCTAAACCAGAACTAAACCAGGACTAAACCAGAACTAAACCAGGACTAAACCAGAACTAAACCAGGACTAAACCAGGACTAAACCAGAACTAAACCAGGACTAAACCAGGACTAAACCAGGACTAAACCAGAACTAAACCAGAACTAAAGCAGGACTAAACAAGAACTAAACCAGGACTAAACCAGGTCTAAACCAGAACTAAAGCAGGACTAAACAAGAACTAAACCAGGACTAAACCAGAACTAAACCAGGACTAAACCAGGACTAAACCAGGACTAAACCAGAACTAAACCAGGACTAAACCAGAACTAAACCAGGACTAAACCAGGTCTAAACCAGAACTAAAGCAGGACTAAACAAGAACTAAACCAGGACTAAACCAGAACTAAACCAGGACTAAACCAGGACTAAACCAGAACTAAACCAGAACTAAACCAGGACTAAACCAGAACTAAAGCAGGACTAAACCAGGACTAAACCAGGACTAAACCAGGTCTAAACCAGAACTAAACCAGGACTAAACCAGAACTAAACCAGAACTAAACCAGAACTAAACCAGAACTAAACCAGGACTAAACCAGGACTAAACCAGGTCTAAACCAGAACTAAACCAGGACTAGACCAGGACCTAGCCAGGACTAAACCAGAACTAAACCAGGACTAAACCAGGACTAAACCAGGACTAAACCAGAACTAAACCAGGACTAAACCAGAACTAAAGCAGGACTAAACCAGAACTAAACCAGGACTAAACCAGGACTAAACCAGAACTAAACCAGGTCTAAACCAGGACTAAACCAGGACCCAGCCAGGACTAAACCAGAACTAAACCAGGACTAAACCAAGACTAAACCAGAACTAAACCAGGACTAAACCAGAACTAAACCAGTACTAAACCAAGACTAAACCAGGTCTAAACCAGAACTAAACCAGGACTAGACCAGGACTAAACCAGGACTAAACCAGAACTAAACCAGGACTAAACCAAGACTAAACCAGGTCTAAACTGGGTCTAAACCAGGATTCAACTGGGACTAAACCAGGATTAAACCAAGACTAAACCAGGTCTAAACCAGGACTAAACCGGGACTAACCCGGCACTAAACCAGGACTAAACCAGGACTAAACCAGGTCTAAACCAGGACTAAACCAGGACTAAACCAGGTCTAAACCAGGATGATTAAGCCAAGACTAAGCCAGATCTAAACCGGGTCTAAACCAGGACTAAACCGGGACTAAACCAGGAATAAACCAGGACTTAACCAAAACTAAACCAGGTCTAAACCAAGACTAAGCCAGGACTAAACCAGGTCTAAACCAGGACTAAGCCAAGACTAAACCAGATCTAAACCGGGTCTAAACCAGGACTAAACTGGGACTAAACCGGGGGGGGGGGACCGGAGTCGGTGCGTCTCAGAGGAGACGTGGCACCGGGACTGAGGCTCAGGACGTGCCCGGGGGACGGCGCGTCTGCTCCGGCCTCCGCTCGGACAGTGCGCCCGGAGCAGGGGGAAATTTTTTTTTTTTAAATCAGCGTGAGAAATGCCATGTGTGGCGTGTGAGCGTGTGAACACGTCGAATTGCGTGTGTCACACTCTCAATGCGTGAGAGTTGAGAGCCCTGATAATATGAACTTTTAGTTATAAAAGCATTTCCATATTAACAAAGTACCTTCTAATTCTGCCCTGCCCTTCCACCATCCCCCCTGGTTTCATTTTATAACTCGACTACTGCTCGCACCCCCCCACCCGCTCCTGAGCACATGCGACTGTCCTCATCATCTACTCCAAACTATGGATAAACCTCGGATTAGAGGCACTTTTGACTCAAACCAAAGTGTAGACTAAGACATTGAGCTGCTAAAGTTTGTGTTATTTGGAGACCGCAAACATGTGCCCCGAGCACTCACGTTACCGATATCGCTAAACTAAAACATCTCCGGAAATTCTCCAAATGACACCAAAGTGCTATGGGTGAGTAAAATTTGTTTTATTACCGAAATAATGCTCAGATTGTAAAAAAATGTGTAGAAAAAGGCCAATACGGACCATAATTAACCACTAAAGTTTTAAATACATGATTTTAGACTGAGCTCTTGAGTTTCTAAACTCACAACAAAACGAGAGCTGAAAACGACCAGAAAAGTAACCCGGAAGTGATTATTTTACTTAATTTAGCCGATTCTGCACTAGTTAGTTCAGTTTTTAGCAAATGCATTTGATAAAGTTGACTCTTGGGTCACTCACCATTGAGTTTGAGAATTTTTGAAGTAGAATTCAGAAAAGCACAAGTGGAGACAGGAAGTGGCTCGGGGCTCTGTCATTTTTATCACAGCGCCCCTTGTGGCGGGTCCAATGGTATTGCAGTGGAGGAGGAGATATTTGAGTGCGATTTGGAGACGTGGGTTACAGTCACAAAGATCACGACTTCACTTTCCCAAATCCTCGTCTCCGTTTCCTGAATCACAAACGTCACAGATTCACTAAAGTATGAAAAGCTGCGTACTTTTCCTCCTCCTTCAGTAATATTTGGATTGAAGTAGCAGTACTGTGCAGTGTTGCCAACTCCCCAGCATCGGAAGTAGCTATTGGGCCGCCCAGAAGTAGCTAAAAGTAGCTAGACGAGCGAGCGGTCCAATCCAAACGTGAGAGCGGGGCACATTCTAACCTTCCTTACCCCGTGACACTAACCTTTTATTGGTGTTGTTATTACATATACTTGTTTGTTTTTTATTTTTTTATTTGGTTTTTATTTTTTAGATATTTTTTGGAGCTGTAGTCCAAGATCTATAGCTTGCTTTTTTATTTTGTGCTGTAGTTTAACTAAAGCTTTTTTATTTATTTTTTATTTTTTTGTGCTATAGTGGGCAAACTATAGCTTTTTATTTTTTGTTTTTTTTGGTGCTAAAGAAGTAGCTTTTTTAAACTTTTCTGTGCTGTACAACTAGCTTTTTCCCACTCCCGTCTGTACTTTTGTGTATACACTTTTGGTTGTGGCATTGCGATTGAATACAAGAGGAGAAAAAAGAAATGCTCTAAAGAATGAGAGGGATATGCACGTGACGACAGAAACTGAATGACAGAAACAGAGAGAGGAATGACCAGACTCCGAGGCGATCTGACGAGATGGGAGGGAGCAGAGGAGAGACTGGTGTGTGTGTCTCTCTTCCACTGCCCCTCTCTGTCTCTTTCTCTGAACGGGGAAAGAGAGAAAACGGCGCAATTATTTTTTCCCCCTCCCGCGATCTTGGACCCTCTGGTCACCAAAAAAAGTCACTAGATTTGTCGCTAGTCGCTTTTGTCTAATTTTCTCGCTAGGGGGGTCCAAAAAGTAGCTAAAAATCGCGACAAAGTCGCTAAGTTGGCAACACTGGTACTGTGACTGTAGTAAAAGTTGTTTCCTCTTCCCGCTGTGAGTGAGTCTAAAGTGACAAAAGTTTTCTGTGACAAAATCAAATGATTCTCACATTTGTGTTTCTTGCAGCTCCTTCACGTCTGATTCAGTTTCATTTTTGTGGTTTGAAAACACCAGATTTGGACAAATTTCATGTTTTGTTCTTCACCTTCACTTCAGTCACAGCGTTTCCTTTTGGTTGTTTTTACTGCAGTGAAAAACAAGTGTTGTTTCTTTGAGCTTGCATCTCCACAGACCTGACTCACCCAGATCCCACCTGATCACAAGTGTCACCACCTCAACAAGAAGTGTCTCTGAAAAAACTCTAATGTGACCTTTTCTCAACACTTGTCGTTAGAAAAGTTAGGGCGATGTAATCTTCAGGACACTGCCGTGTTTTTGAGCTCAAACGTTCCATTGTTTTTATTGTCGTCATGGTGACGTTGAGTCTGGGCCTTTTCCTTAAACCGTGTTCCAGATCAGTCACAAACTCGATGGTCACAACACAAACTTCTTCTAGTCCAGTCTTCCTCACCACATCCTCCTGAAGCCTTCCAAAATAAAAGCTCTTCACCTCTTTCCTGTCACAATAAGAGTTTTCACTTTAGTTTGAGTCACGATTGTTGGTCTCTGTGTTTCAGACATGTCCTCCACCAGTGAAAGGAGCTCTGAGGAGACGTTCCTGTGCTCCATCTGTCTGGAGGTGTTCTCTGAGCCAGTGTCCACTCCATGTGGACACAACTTCTGCCGACGCTGCATCTCTCAGGCCTGGGACACTGATGGTCCCTGCACATGTCCTCTGTGTAAAGAGGTGTTCCACAGCAGACCACAGCTCAAGGTCAACACGCCCCTGAAGGAGGTGGCCTCAGCGTCTAACCTGGAGAAGAACAAGAGCAGATCTATGGAGCTCCAGCCTGTCTTTAAAGAGGTGCAGTGTGACATGTGCTCTGAGCCCAAGCTGAAGGCCCTCAAGTCCTGCCTGGTGTGTCTGTCCTCCTTCTGTGAGAGCCACCTCCAGCCTCATCTCACAGTCTCTGCGCTGAAAAGACACCAGCTGATGGAGCCTGTGGAGAACCTGGAAGACAGGGTGTGTCCCACACACCAACAACCCCTGGTGCTCTTCTGCTGCACTGATGAGAAGAGCGTGTGCATGATGTGCTCCGTTCTAGAGCACAAGAACCATGAGTTTTTGTCTCTGGAGGAGGCGTGTGAGCGCAGGAGGTCCTCTCTGCTGCAGACTCAGGCTCAGAGCCAGCACATGGTGGAGCAGAGGAGGCAGAAGATCCAGGAGATCCAGAGCCTCCTGGAGCTGAGTGAGACAGAGGTCCTCAGAGAGAGGGCTGTGGGGCTGCAGGTCTTCACTGCTCTCATGCAGTCTGTTCAGAGGCGTCTGGACCTCTTCTTAGAGGAGCTCCAGGAGAAGCAGAGCCGGAGCCACAGACGAGCCCAGGATCTGCTGCAGCGGCTGGAGCAGGAGATCTGTGATCTGGAGCAGAGCGGCGCTGAGGCCGAATGTCTCTCACGCTCTCATGACCCCCTCCACTTTCTACAGCTCTCTGCTGCACTCACGCCCCCTGCTGGGCTTAAGGAGTGGAGCAGCGTGAGCTTTGAGCCGGGGACGTGTGAGGGCAGTGTGGCCCGGGCTCTGTCCGAGCTGGAGAACAGTCTCCCTCAGGAGTTTAACAAACACTTTAAAGAACTGGCCTCAGAGTCTAACAAAGCTGAGCTGAAGAGAGCGCAGCAGAGTGCGGTGGAGGTGACTCTGGACCCAGACACGGCTCATCCTCGACTTGTTCTGTCTGAAGATCTCAAACAGGTTCATCACACTGATGTGAGGAAGGAGCTCCCAGATTCTCCTCTGAGGTTTGATAAATGTCTTTTTGTTTTAGGAAAACAGAGTTTTTCTTCAGGCAGGTTTTACTTTGAGGTTCAGGTCAAAGGGAAAACAGCCTGGACTTTAGGAGTGGCCCAAGAGTCCATCAACAGGAAGGGAGAGATCACTTTATGTCCTGAAGATGGAGTGTGGTGCATCTACTTAAGAAACAAAGATGAGTACGAAGCTGGTGCTGGCCCTCCTGTCCTTCTGTCCCCTCAGAGAGCTCCTCAGAAGGTCGGGGTGTTTGTGGACTATGGAAAGGGTCTGGTCTCCTTTTATGATGCAGATTCTGCAGATCTTCTCTTCTCCTTCACCGACTGCTGCTTCAGGGAGAAGATCTTTCCATATTTCGATCCCTGGTTAAATTATGGAGGATCAAACTCTGCTCCTCTGGTCCTCACTGCAGTGGAGACTTTGAGCAGAGACACAGTACAAAAGTAAAAGAGGCGGAGCCTCGTACAGGCTCGTACTGCTGACTGTAAGGAGGGTTTGAATAGGGCCCGGGAGAGATCTCTAGATTATTCAAACATGCATGGATGAGTGTAAAACCTCTTCAGTTTGTGAGGATTTGTATCCCTGTGTCAGATGCCCTCCCTCAGATCATTTTGAAAACATTTGTTTTTTCAAATCTCATATTTTTGTGTTTTTGGACCAAAATTCCAAACTTTTTCTCACAGATTTGTGTGTTTAAAGTCAAAAATATCCTGTAATGTAAATCTTTACAATAACCGTTCATATAATCAAATCTATTTGTCATGTATAAGTTGGTTTTGGGATTTCTAATGAAATGAGGTGGTTAATCGTGGTTCAAATTGAGTCCGTGGCTCTCAGGCCGTACAACACGTGTGTGCTCAATTTCCACTGGGTTTAACTTGTTTTTCACTTGTTATTCTGCTGTGAGTGACCCGGCCTTGGGCTCACCTGTTATTGTTGAAATGTCTTGATTATGTCTCTGCTCCTGCCCCCCGAGGGGTAAAAGAACTTTGTTTTGTTCTGATCACCAAATGTAGGGACAGACGCCTCTGTCAGGGACAGTCAGGGTGTGATTGTGCACAATTACTTTAAGAAATCAAACATTTGATTCAAGACAAATTTACACTTTTATTCTTGTACATCACAAATTCCACAACAAAACTTTTGTCCTTTTCCCTCACGGAGACGAGGAGGTGACGAGTTCTGGATCAGATCTGTAATCCCAGTGTATTATGTTTATGTCAAATGATTTATACATATGTAATGATGAAAACAAAAACGGAATTGTACCAGCAACAAATAAAAGTACTTTCAGCTCTGGTTATCTCGTACTTCACTTTTTTGTTTCCAGTCCGAATCCAAATAAACAGAGACGTGTGTGTGTCAAGAACAACAGGGAAAAACAGACAATAAAAATACAACAAAAAACAAACAGAACATTATAATGAGGGCCCCAAACTCAAGTTCACTTAGGGCCCCCGAACTTCTAACTGCCCCTGGGGGTAATAACGTGCACATATCCCTGACATTATTTCCTCTGCATCTGGACATTTTGTTCATTTTTGTTGGAAACTTGTCTTAAAAATGGACGTACCAGTCAAATGAGACGTTTTGAGACGCTTCACTTTTCTAACTCAACCAGATATTTACAAAATGTGTGTGTCCCAATGTCCCCCGCGCCTGATGGTCAATACTGTGACGTCACATGTCACATGACACTGATGTCTGAGCATAAGAGGCACTGAGTGACCACGACGTGTCGCTGTGTCACTTTTAGGACTTTGCGTTCTGTAGGAGCCTAAATGCGATCTATTTATGTTGAAATCATTTTTATTGCAAGTTCATTTATAAGATAAATATGGTTTATAATTTCATGGTTTGAAAGGATCTAAAATATTATTTGCATGTACATTTTATTTCTATTGTAAAGTAAGACAGTACTTTTGTTGTGACACTTGATATCCACAAGGGGGAGTGCTTTGATTTTGATAGCGAGGGGGCGGGGTTAGTAAGAAAACAAAAAGGAGATTGGAGCGATACAGTTTTTTGACCTCACGCTCTCTCTCTTCAGGCTCGCTTCAGAAGATCTTCATTTATTAGTATTTTGTGGATATTTCTTCAGTTTTTGTAATGTTGCTTTACGTTTTTCAAGTAAACAGTTAAAATCAAGAAGTGGACTCGTGGATTTATGTTTTGGGACGAGAGAGTTTGATGAGCGTCAAGCTAAAGCTTCAATTGGAACCATAAGAATCTACACGTTCATTTCTCAATATTACACCTGATATCAGATCATTATTGCCGCTCTGATCGATCATCTGCAGTTTTGGCCACGCGACGCCCTCAGAAGGACACGGCACAATCACACTTTAGGAACAGCGGGTAATTGTCCAATGTGGGAGTCAGAGGACCACGTGCCCTGCCCGGCGTCACATCACCACACAGAAGTGAAGTTTGTGTTAAAACACCATCACGGAACATTCTGCAGACTTTAGAGTTCAGCGCCGTAATGCACGAGGCACACGGGAAAGGACGGAATCGTGCTTTTAAAAACAGAGTTAACCCTTTCTTGCAGAGAAAAAAGTGTTTTTTTTTTTACCAGAGCTGCCAAATTCCAATCAGACATGTATTTTTACATTATTAGACATACCCCATATTTTTTTCAAATAAAGTTCCTAAATTGGGGGTTTTAGGGGTGTCACATATGTTGCCACCATGCTGTTAATGCATGGTGTCAAAATGTCAAAAATGTCAAAAAATGCAAAATATTTATTGTTCCCTGAAGTAACACTGACATTCTGTGAACTTCACCAACAGTTTTGTCAACTTTCACCAGTGTTTGGTTGTTTAGCCAATGCAAACAGATAGAAATTGTTATTATATAATATTTAGTGCATATATAATTTTCAAAAAAAAAGTGCTCCTCACCTTCCACGGTGGTTGGTCTCTCACTCTCATCCAGTTCGGGTCCTCTACCAGAGGCCTGGGAGCTTGAGAGTTCTGCAGTATCTTTGCTGTTCCTGTACTGCACTTTTCTGGACTGAGATGTCTGATGTTTTTCCTGGGATCTGTTGTAGCCACTCCTCCAGTTTGGGGGTTACAGCCCCGAGTGCTCCGATCACCACGGGCACCACTGATGCCTTCACCTTCCAGGCCTTCTCCAGCTCTTCCTTGAGCCCCTGGTATTTCTCTAGTTTCTCGTGTTCCTTTTTCCTGATGTTACCATCGCTTGGTATTTCAATGTCCACCACCACGGCTCTGTTCTGATGCTTATCCACCACCACTATGTCTGGTTGGTTCACCATCACCATTCTGTCAGTCTGGATCTGGAAGTCCCACAGGATCTTGGCTCGGTCATTCTCCGCAACCTTCGGAGGTGTTTCCCACCTTGACCTTGGGGTCTCCAGCCCGTACTCTGCACAGATGTTTCTGTACACTATGCCCGCCTCTTGGTTGTGTCGCTCCATGTATGCTTTCCCTGCCAGCATCTTACACCCTGCAGTTATGTGCTGGACTGTCTCAGGAGCCTCTTTGCACAGCCTACACCTTGGGTCTTGTCTGGTAGGGTAGATCTGGGCCTCTATTGCTCAGGTGCTCAAGGCCTGCTCCTGTGCAGCCAGGATGAGGGCCTCTGTGCTGTCCTTCAGACCAGCCCTCTCCAGCCATTGGTAGGATTTCTTGATATCAGCCACTTCAGTTATGTTTCGGTGGTACGCCCCATGTAGGGGTTTGTCCTGCCATGATGGTCCCTCCAGCACCTCTTCCTCTGCACTCTACTGTCTGAGGCATTTCTTGAGCACATCATCTGTCGGGGCCTTGTCCTTGATGTACTTATGGATTTTGGATGTTTCATCCTGGACAGTGGTTCCCACTCTCACTAGTCCTCGGCCTCCTTCCTTCCGGCTCGTGTACAGTCTCAGGGTGCTGGATTTGGGATGAAACCCTCCATGCATGGTCAGGAGCTTTTGTGTCTTAACGTCTGTGGTCTGTATCTCCTCTTTTGGCCAGCTTATGATTCCTGCTGGGTATCTGATCACTGGCAGGGCATAGCTGTTTATTGCCTGGGCCTTGTTCTTTCCATTGAGCTGACTTCTTAGGACTTGCCTTACTCGTTGCAGGTATTTGGCTGTAGCCCTTTCCTTGTTGCCTCTTCAAGGTTGCCATTTGCTTGTGGGATACCAAGGTACTTGTAACTGTCCTCAGTGTCTGTTATTGTTCCCTCTGGGAGTGAGACCCCCTCTGTGTGGACTACCTTCCTTCTCTTGGTCACCATCCTACTACATTTCTCAAGCCCGAATGACATTCCAATGTCTGTGCTGTAGATCCTGGTGGTGTGGATCAGCGAGTCGATGTCTCGCTCACTCTTAGCGTACAGCTTGAGGTCATCCATGTAGAGGAGGTGACTGATGGTGGCCCCATTTCTGAGTCGGTATCCATAGCCAGTGCTTTCAGTGATTTGGCTGAGGGGGTTCAGGCCTATGCAGAACAGCAGTCGGGACAGTGCGTCTCCTTGGTATATGCCACATTTGATGGACACTTGCGCAAGTGGCTTCAAAGATGGTTTTCCACAACTGCATCGAGTTTGCAATGAACGCCCTTAGAGTCTGATTGATATTGTACAGCTCCAAGCACTCAGTGATCCATGTGTGTGGCACTGAGTCATAGGCTTTCTTGTAATCAATCCAGGCAGTGCACAGGTTGGTCTGACGGGTTCTGCAGTCATGGGCGACTGTTCCAGTCTCCGAGCCAGGGTGGGACCCAGCCCATGCGTCACCGCTGTCCCGTGCGCCGCCGCGTCTGTGGCACTCTGACCGGATCTTCCCGACTCGACAAGCCAAGCTCCCAGCACCGCGTGAGTGGATCCTACGAGCTGTCACCTGTCAGGCCGACTGTGTGGTAAGTCTCCTGTCTCCTGTGCGATGTCCAGCTGGCGCATCTGCGGCCGAGTGCGCAAAGCCAATACGGATCGCCCTGCTGAACGCTCGCTCTATAGCGAATAAAGCTTTTTTCCTCGGTGACTTGTTTAAAGAAGAACGCGTGGATTTTATGTTCTTGACGGAGACTTGGCAGCGAGAGCAGGAATTCACTCATTTGAATGAACTGTGCCCTCTGGACTGCTCCGTGTTTGGTACCCCGCGTGTTGCCCGGCGTGGAGGCGGACTCGCTCTCATGTACCGGGACTGCTTCTCCTGCAGACTTCTGAAGCCGGACCCTTTCAACTCATTTGAGCTGCAGTTGACTAAGGTTGGACATACTGACTCATTTTATTGTGTTTTAATATATAGACCTCCTGGTCCTGCACGTGCGTTTTTAGATGATTTTTCTGAGTTTTTGTCCTCTGTTATTAAATTTGAGAAAGTTTTCATTCTTGGGGATTTTAACATACACATTGATGACCCTTCTTGCAGTGCGGCCTCTGAGTTACTGTCTCTCACTGAGTCGTTTCATTTTAAACAGCATGTGTCGGGTCCCACACATAAGAAAGGACAAACATTGGACCTTGTTTTCTCCTTTGGCCTTAACATAGACCAGCTCAGTATTGTGGATGTTCATGTTACAGACCACAGCTGTGTGTATTTTCATGTGTCTTTTGATGTTGATAGCGACCCGCTCAAAGTGATTTCTCAAAGGCGAATTATAAATCAAACTGCAGTTGAGAAATTCTCTGAATTATTTGAACCTAGTTGTTGTGACAGTTGCAGTGAAGTGGATTCTTTTGCCTAGTCTTTTAATAACCATTGCCTGTCTATCTTAAATGAGGTTGCTCCTGTTAAAGGGACAGTGTGTAAGATTTTTACCTGTTAATTACTGAAATTGAAGATACCCATTCAAAAATACATTGTTTTCCAAGCCTTTTCACTTCCATCATGAAATCAAAGTATTCTTTTGGACTTAGATATAGTCACATAAAAGGGGGATCTTCCCCATATAGAGGCAGCCATTTTGAATACGAGAGCCGCAGAAGGACATTTGGGCTCATCCTTCGCCTCGGCTCCTGCACAGCCGCGCTGCGTATGGCTCCCCCCTTCCCCCCTCCCCTTCCCCTTCTCTCCTTCGGTCCTCTGCTCCCATATGCAGCCAGGAGCGAAGGAGACAAGGGGAAGGGGAGGGGGGGAGGGGGGAGCATGCTGCCGGATCACACATCGTAATGGATATAACACGTATTTTGGACTAAATTGTTTTACTGGATTTTATTCGCTGGATCCTTATGGACAGATTGAGACCAAGTTTATGATGAAATACAGAGTTTGACCTGTGCAAAGCCTTCAAAGGTAAGCTAAGTAAGCTAAGTTTTGTGCTTTTCTGTATAAAAGCCCCATGTGCTCGGGGAGTGATTGTTTTGCAGGGAAATGAATTGCATAGTCAAAAAGAGGAGACTGTAAGGTTTCATTTGATGTGTAGATTGTCATGAATCATGATCGGGATTGTGTGTTTTCATGCGAAAAGAAAAAAAAAAGTGAACGGGGGACCGCGGTTTATGTATACAGCGGTGCGCGGTTCGTGCGCGGGCACGCGAGATGACGGCGCTAAGTCGCGCCCGGGTGACCCTCGAGGTCTGCCATAGCCAAAAGAGGAAGTGGAATAGCTAGTAACCACCTATGCGCCACGAATCCTACACACTGTCCCTTTAAGCTCAAAATATCTCCTAATAAACCCTGCCCTTGGATGAATGAGAACATCATGGCTTTTAGGAGAACATGTCGTCAGGTAGAGCGTCTGTGGAAATCTACAAAGCTTGAAGTGCACAGACTACGTTTAAGAGAGTTGATCTCATCGCTGAACGAAATGATTAAACAGGCCAGATCGGAATATTTCTCCAATCTTGTGAATTTGAACAAGAAAAATCCAAAAATCTTGTTTGATACCATCCACAACATTGTGTCACCTTCAGCCCCGCTGGTGCCCATACACACAACAGAAGACTGTAACAAATTTTTAAACTTTTTTGTGAAAAAGGTTGACGATATGAGGGCAAGTGTGAAACCACCTCCGGATAGTTCCCCCAGTGTTGGTTCTCCGTTGTGCTCATGGTCTTCATTTATGCCTGTGACTTTGGAGGACGTTAGTGCGTTACTAAAAAAGATGAAACCCTCTTCCTGCCCACTTGATGTTGTACCCACCTCACTGTTTTTAAAGGTGTTTGATGTGATTGGTCCGCATATTGTCAGATTGATAAATATTTCTCTGTTAACCGGGGTAGTACCAAGGTCTCTCAAACAGGCAGCTTTAAGTCCTATTCTAAAGAAGCCAAATCTGGATCCATCAGCGCCAGGCAATTACAGGCCAATATCAAAATTGCCTTTTCTAGCAAAGGTTATTGAGAAAGTAGTTTCAGGGCAGCTGACTTCTTTTCTGAATAGTCAGCGTATTCTTGATAAGTTTCAGTCTGGGTTCCGCAGGATGCATTCCACTGAAACTGCCCTGTTAAAGGTGTCTAATGACATACTAATGGCTGCAGACTCTGGTCAGTACAGTGTATTGGTTTTATTAGATCTGTCCTCAGCTTTTGACACAGTTGACCACAAAATACTGTTATGTCGACTGCAAAATGAAATAGGAATTTCTGGGACTGTTCTTTCATGGTTTTCTTCTTACCTGACCAACAGAACTTTTGCCATGTTTATGAATAATATAATGTCTGAAGTCACTCCCCTGTTGCACGGTGTCCCTCAGGGCTCAGTCCTAGGCCCAATTCTGTTCCTTTTGTACATCAGCCCTCTCGGTAAAATTATAAGCACCTTCAAAAATGTGTCTTACCATTTGTACGCTGATGACATCCAATTGTACTGCTCCTTCAATGATTCAGAGTTTCATAAGTTGGCTGAGCTATTAAATTGTGTCTCATTTATTAAGGACTGGCTTGCTCACAACTGTCTTCAATTAAATTATAAGAAAACTGAAACTGATCATTGCTCCTGAACAGAAAGTTCCTCTGATCAAGCAACACCTGGGTTCTCTGGGCTCCTCTTCTCAGCCCAGCCTTAGAAACCTTGGTGTTCTATTTGACCAGTCAATGTCCCTGGACAGCCATTCAAGACATTTGGTCAAAAACTGCTTTTACCATGTGAGATCTATCTCTAAACTGAGTGCAATATTATCTAAATCTGATCTGGAATTGATTATCCATGCTTTTATTTCTTCTCGTTTAGATTATTATTGTTTTAACAAATCTGCACTCACTCGTCTCCAGTTGGTCCAGAATGCTGCAGCAAGGCCTCTAACAGGAACCAACAGAAGGGCACACATCACTCCGGTTTTATCTGTTTTACATTGGCTACCTGTCAAATTTAGAATTGATTTTAAAGTTTTAGTCTTGACTTTTAGAGCTTTTAATGGACAGGCCCCCGAATACATCTCAGAGATGTTGATTCCTTACACCTCTGGCCGCTCCCGCCGTTCTTCTGGCTAAAACCTCCTGAAGGTCCCTAAGACCCGGTTTCAAACTCGAGGTGACCTGTCCTTTCAGGCAGTGGCCCCTAGACTGTGGAATGCCCTGCATCTGTCTCTCCGTGTGGCTCAATCTGTTGATTCCTTTAAAAAGCAGCTAAAGACACTTTTATTCAGGCAAGCTTTTAGTTAATTTTACTACTCTTTGTCTTATTTACCTGTTTTATCATTTTATTGTTGTTTTGTATTTTATCTATTTTTATTTGCACTCTGTAAAGCACTTTGTGATTTTATCTGTGAAAGGTGCTATATAAATAAAGTTTACTTACTTACTTACTTCCATCAGGGATGTTGATTGATTAAACGAGCTGCATGAAACCAACAGGTGTAGGCTGATTGTCATGCGCAAGTAGCGAACAAGCCCAGGCACGTCCTGACTTCCTTCAGTCAGTAGAGGTTTTTTTGTAACGAGTAACTAAACGGTTGGCTGGAAGAATCCATGACTCATCGCTGTACCAGCGAGTGAGTCTGGTAACGTTTGATCCACAGAATGCGCTGCGGTTGCGCGTAGACAGACAGCTAAGTGAACCAATCAGAGATTGCGCCATCTTGATTCAAAACTGAGGCGGAACTTCCGCTGCCTAAGAGTGACTTTGCGGGCAAAGGCGGGTGCACTGACGTCACCATCTTTGAACGAATCAGAATCGCGGAGTCGGTTTGGAACCGGAGGAGCGAGAGTGGATGGAGAGTGTCCAAATGGTATCGCGGTGTATAGGAAATACAGAGAGATATCATTTGGCTGGCCAGGTAAACTAAACGGCACTTTGAAAATGTATCGGAGTAAAAGTATGCAATTAAATTTGGAAATGTAGTGAAGTAAAAGTTATAATTTTTTAAAAACTCAAGTAAAGTACAAAGTCTCCCAAAATGTACTTAAGTACAGTAGTGAAGTATTATTACTTCGTTACTATACAACACTGCAATTTATTCATTTTATACAGCAATATTATGTCACCCAATCAGGCACACTGTTGCTAAGAATCATGGGAAACACCTGTCTGACCCTGGGTTCTCTGTCATGGTGGGCGTCACTCATTTTATATAAACGGACCTGTTACAGAGGCACCATAGGTCACATCCTCACCACCATCACTGTGTGGTATGGCACCTGCACCGTGTCCTGCCGGAAAAAGCTACACCGAGTAGTGAGAGCAGCTGAGAGAATCGTGGGTGTCTCTGTCCCCTCCCTGCAGGACATCTACCGCACCCGCCTCACCCGCAAAGCCCTCTGGGTGATCCCACCCACCCATCCAACTGCCTCTTCAGTCTGCTGCCATCAGGAAGGAGACTGAGGAGCCTCAGGGCCAAGACCAGCAGACTGAAAGACAGCTTCATCCACCAAGCTGTCAGGATGCTCAACTCTCTCCCAATCACACTGCTGCTTAAATCACACTGACACTGGTACTTAAATGGCACTGACACTACTGCTTAAATGACACTTAAATGGCAGTGCTGCTTAAATTGCACGGACACTGCTGCTTAGATGACACTGAGACTGCTGCTTAAATGACACTTAAATGACACTGACAGTGCTGCTTAAATGACACACACTGCTGGTTAAATAGCACTTATATGACAGTGCTGCTTAATTGACACTTAAATTACACTGCTGCTTAAATGACACTGGCACTGCTGCTTAAATTACACTGACACTGCTGCTTAAATGACACTTAAATGACACTGCTGCTTAAAGGACACTGACACTGCTGCTTAACTCACACTGTCACTGCTGCTTAAATGTCACTGACACCGCTGCTTAAATTACATTTAAATGACACTGCTGCTTAAATGACACTGGCACTGCTACTTAAATGACACAGGCACTGCTGCTTAAATCACACTGACACTGCTTCTTAAATGACACTAGCACTGCTGCTTAAATGACACTGGCACTGCTGCTTGAATGACATTTAAATGACACTGCTTCTTAAATGACACTGGCACTGCTGGTTAAATTACTCTGACACTGCTGCTTAAATGACACTGCTGGTTAAATGACACTGACACTGCTGCTTAAATGACAGATGTGAGCTTTATTTCGCTCCACATTGTGTGTTTTCTTATCTGTATTATACACAAGCCTTTTGTACTTTCAGCTTTAAACATCCAACACACCCGACCGCTCCCTCTGCTGTAATGAGGAAATCAAACTGAACCAGGAAACAGTCGCTCTGTATTTTCTCAAAGGACCTCAACAATCTGACACAGTACAGGTTAGTACTACTACTACTACTACTACTACTACTACTACTACTACTACTACTACTACTACTACTACTACTACTACTAATATAGCTGCTACTACTACTACTACTACTACTACAAATATAGCTGCTACTACTACTACTACTACTACTACAAATATAGCTGCTACTACTACTACTACACATATAGCTGCTACTACTACTACTACAAATATAGCTGCTACTACTACAAATATAGCTGCTACTACTACTACAAATATAGCTGCTACTACTACTACTACAAATATAGCTGCTACTACTACTACTACTACTACTACAAATATAGCTGCTACTACTACTACTACTACTACAAATATAGCTGCTACTACTACTACTACTACTACTATTACAAATATAGCTGCTACTACTACTACAAATATAGCTGCTACTACTACTACTACTACAAATATAGCTGCTACTACTACTACTACTACAAATATAGCTACTACTACTACTACTACTACTACTACAAATATAGCTACTACTACTACTACTACTACTACTACAAATATTGCTACTACTACTACTACTACTACTACTACAAATATTGCTACTACTACTACTACTACTACTACTACAAATATAGCTGCTACTACTGCTACTACTACTACTACTACTACAAATATAGCTGCTACTACTACTACAAATATAGCTGCTACTACTACTACTACTACTACAAATATAGCTGCTACTACTACTACTACTACTACAAATATAGCTGCTACTACTACTACTACAAATATAGCTGCTACTACTACTACTACTACTACTACAAATATTGCTACTACTGCTACTGGTTGTGTTCAGTTCAACATTAGTTTTGCTCAAATAGACGGTGCTGAAATGACGTGAGTCATCGATGAGTCAGTGACGAGCACAACCACAATCTGATCTGAGCGTCATGACATTTAAATTACACTGCTGCTTAAATGACAGACACTGTTGCTTAAATGACACTGATACTGCTGCTTAAATGACACTGACACTGCTGCTTAAACTACACTTAAATTACACTGCTGCTTAAAGGACACTGACACTGCTGCTTAACTCACACTGGCACTGCTGCTTAAATGTCACTGTCACTGCTGCTTGAATGACACTGACACCGCTGCTTAAATTACATTTAAATGACACTGCTGCTTAAATGACACTGGCACTGCTACTTAAATGACACATTTGAGCTTTATTCCGCTCCACATTGTGTGTTTTCTTATCTGTATTATACACAAGCCTTTTGTACTTTCAGCTTTAAACATCCGACACATCCGGCCGCTCCAGGTTAGTACTACTACTACTACTACTACTACTACAAATATAGCTGCTACTACTTCTACTACTACTACTACTACTACAAATATAGCTGCTACTACTACTACTACTACAAATATTGCTACTACTACTACTACTACTACTACTACAAATATAGCTGCTACTACTGCTACTACTACTGCTGCTACTGGTTGTGTTCAGTTCAACATTAGTTTTGCTCAAATAGACGGTGGTGAAATGACGTGAGTCATCGATGAGTCAGTGACGAGCACAACCACAATCTGATCTGAGCGTCATGTAACGATGTAACGCTAACTTAAAAGTTTGAGACACTAACACAGGCACGGGCAAACTATGGCCCGGGGGCCATATGCGTAGGGTGACCACCGGCATGAAACAGGAAAGGAGGACACTTGTGTCCAAAAAGGAGGATAAAGGACCTAAAGTGAGGACACCTTGTTTTATTATTGTTATTGTTATTGTTATTCTTATTCTTATTCTTATTCTTATTCTTATTCTTATTCTTATTCTTATTCTTATTCTTATTCTTATTATTAGGCCCGAGCGCTAAAGCGAAGCGCTTTGTTTTGCGCACGCAGCAGAGCGCGAAGCGCTTCACCTAGCACTCATGTCAATGACTGGTGCCCGCTGACATGGCACGGTGGCATCGCCCGTGGCCTCGATAGCGGCCAAATTGTAATTGTTCACCCCAAAACATTGCCGGAACGCGTGAGCTGAGACAGAGCCCGAAGCGCTCTGTCTCAGCTCACGCAACAGAGCGCGAAGCGCTCTCCTGTTTCCAAGCATAGTGGCAATCATGTCAGTGACTTGTGCCCGTTGACCTGGCACGGTGGCACCGCCCGTGGCGGCAAAATTGTAATCGTTTTGTTTTTGTGGCTCGCCATCAAATTCGACGAGTGATAATTCGCGCATACTTTGGCCGATTTCACTCAAATTTTAATCGTTGGTGGACACCCCGGCCCTGAACAGATTGATATAAGAAAATCTGAAATAGGTGCTATAGCGCCACCTAGGGAGACTGCATAGAAGCGCAAAATTTTACTTTGTCGTAGACATACCAAATTTGGTACACACATTTGTGATGGGGTCTCGGTCAAAAATCTCAATGAAGCCCCCGCGCCATCTCCCATCGTGTTGCCATGGCAACAGGCCAAACATCTGTCCTTGTCATTAAGATTCTCTGGAAAAACTTTGGCGTAGTCAAATCAAATTTGGTACACAGATGCATCACAGGAAGATAAACAAAAAGTATATTATACCGTTGCTAGGCAACCAATCAGCCATTTTGGATAGACCATGTGACCTGGTGGCGAAGGCGCCATTTTGTGTCAAACTTCGACGAGTGATAATTCGCACATACGTTGGCCGATTTTACTCAAACTTTAATCATTGGTGGACACCCCGGCCCTAAACAGATTGATACAAGAAAATCTCAATTGGCCATAATAGCGCCCCCTAGGGAGATTGCATGGAACAGAAAAATGTTACTTTGCCATAGACACACCAAATTTGGACCACACATTCGTGACATGGTCTTGATAAAAAAACACAGTGACACCCCCACTCCATCTCACATCATGTTGCCATGGTAACAGGTCAAACATCTGTCCCTGCCATTAGGATGCCCGGCAAAAACTTTGGTGTAGCCACACCTAATTTGGTACATAGATGGTTCATGGGAATAGGAAAATGGCGCGTTAGCGCCACCCCCCCTGCGAGTGCAAGCGAGGGCCGATCATCGCCGCTTGCAGCTATATTTAGTCTTATTCTTATTATTACTATTATTATTATTATTATTATTATTATTATTATTATTATTATTATTATTATTATTATTATTATTATTATTATTATTATTATTAACGAGGTCCAACGTGCTCCATAAGCATAAGAAATCCAGGGTTCTCTACAAAGGCGAATGGTAGGTCACTCATTGTGATCATTTGTGCTCCTGCTGTGTTCTCCTGGGCCTTCGCACTGTCAAGGGGCATTTGTTTGTCTCCTTTTCAAACTCTCCTGCAGCGTGAGCTGACTCGTCTTTGGCTCGGTTGCCTGTAACTCGCTGTATTGTGTCGGGTGTTTGTTTTTGAGGTGCCGTATCGGTTTGTTGTGTTAAATGTCGCCCTTTCCTTTCCACCCCTCACAATCCCAAGTTTACATATCCCACCGTTTACTATGGCAATGTTGTTGTCATCAACTTTATAGTATTTCCAGACTGCAGACATACTCACCAAACATTATAGTGTTCTTATAGCGCTCATTATAGCACTCTTCTCTTCTCTGTACTCGCGCTTTGTGCTTCGAGCTGCTTCCGTGTATTTAACCAATAGCGTGTCATGCCGCACGTGTTGATGTTTCTGTGTGAAGTCTCACTCTGTGCCACCGCATAACCATAGATCTCATCTAGGATATGTTAAAAAATAATAAGAATACTTGCTACTAGCAAGTGTAAATAATGGGTGGGGATTTATGACGATTTATGCAACGGTGGCGAAGAGGGTCCGAAAGGAGGACAAAATGTAAAAAAGGAGGACACGTGACAGACGGCCGGACAGACAGCTCTAAAACCGGACTGTCCGGACGAAATCTGGACGAATGGTCACCCTACATATGCGGCCCGTTAAGCTTTTTAATCCGGCCCGCCGAACTTGAAGAAATTATATTAATAAACCTTGTTAATGTTTTAATGTTTTAATTTCCCTGCAATTCTGGTGTTTTCCAATAGCTGGCGCACTAGATACATTGACCTTTGTTGAGGTGCGGCGTTTTGCTCCACGTTTGTGCTTTACTCTTTAACCCCTCAGCCTCCTGTAAAGATGAGCGGAGCTAAGAAAAGAAAAGTGGACAGAGAACGTCGAGTGTTTAATAAGGAGTGGACAAGTAAATATTTTCACCGAATACTTATCAGCTGCTGTATGCCTGATATGACAGGTGTTGGCATATTTGTTGTAATGCTTTTGTTCATTTTTAATTGAAGTAAAGCACAGGTTTTCTACATATCCCATGTTATTTTTTTGCTCTTATGACAGACCCCCCAGGATTTCGTGGGCATTTTTTGTGATTGTTGCGGGGCTAAAATGCCTGAATTTGCGGGAGCTTTTCCAAAAAGTTGTGATGAAAGTTGCGGTGCTTTTAAGGTTTTTGTTGCGAGGAAGTGAAAGTTGCGATAAATAGTTGCGATTTTCGCTTTTTGTAATTAAAATTGAGTAATATTTTGAATACTGAGTTATTACTGACAAAGAATAATACAAAGACACAGAGATCACAGATATGGTCCTAAAACAACCTTACCAACATCGAAAATAAATTACTACTAGGAGGGGAACTGTTTCGCGCGTCTTTTGCTGTTATTTTTGTGGGCAAATGGCGCCGCAGACATGTTTCTTTGCCATTAGAAGCCGTGTCCCAATTCCCAGAGCGCGCGGCTCGGAGCGTGGCCCGAAGGGCATGTGCGTCACACATTTCGACAGTACACCGGCGCGGCGACTGCTGTCCCACTTCTTTTTTGTCCCATGCGCAGTTAACACGCGGTCCGCGGACTGCAGTCGGGGCTGAGCAAGTGTGCACCTCCTTGACTGCAGTCTGAGCCCCCTTCGGGCCGCGCTCCGAGCTGTGCGCTCTGGGAACTGGGACACGGCCGCAGTTTCGTTTGTCACACAGAAGTAAAGCAGAATGTTGCGGCTTCCAAACAAACCTTTTAGCCGCCGAGAATATGAGGTTGGGTCCTATGGCTCGCAGATTTGTGACGCGCAAAGAGGAGGCTATGGTGACAGATACGCTGAGATCCAGATATGCGTTTTGTGCATTTATTACAAAAAGAGTGCACACAGCTATGACAGCGCAGCAGGATGAAATGGAACTCATGAAAACCAACAGGATGAACAGATTAACGTGAAAGATGAATGAATGGTTTGCGGTCAACAAAAAATACGGCTACACCCCAACCCTGACTCTCTCCTCTGTGTGACAGGTGAGCGCGCGCTTTTACACGCACACACTTCTGTACGTGCACACACCCACACTCACGTGACCCACCGCCTCTGCCGCACACACACACACAAACGCACCGTGCACCTCATCTCAGTTATGTCTCCTACACAAAAGGAAGTTGGTCGGCGTTCAATACGTCGCCGATGATTGGTCAAAATTAGTAAAAATTGCGGGAAAGTTGCGGTGATTGGTCAAAATTGCAACACCGCCCTGAATTCACGGGGATTGGCTGAAGTTGCGTTGAAGTTGCAAATCGCAACATCGCGAATTCCTGGAGGGTCTGTTATGAGGTGGATTACCAAAACACTAAATCCACCTGCTCCTGGTCCGGCCCTTCTGTCAAATTTTAGAACCCTTTGTGGCCCACGAGTCAAAAAGTTCGCCCACCCCTGCGCGAACATGTTAAGGCTGATTGAAAAGTCCCTCAGTCGTCCAGGTATAATCCATGATAAAAGGAGAAGTTCAATTTGTCAACTGGACAAAGTTTGTTTGGTTGAAAACGTTTGGCCGCTCATCCGAGAGGCTTCGTCAGCTCTAATAAGAATACTGGTAAGACACTTGCTTATATCTTGCTGTAGGGAGGAGCTAACCAGCTAACTACTTTCCGAAACTATCTCATTGGTTTCCGTCTTTTGTTTCTCTGGCGTCTAGATAACGATCCCTATTCATCCCTACACAACTGTTTTTCCCACCTCTGGCTAGCCCTATTGTTCCCCTGTTTGTTTGATCTAGGCTTAAGAATGGAATTATAAATGGGAGACAAATTATGTCTGACTCCACCATTTCTGTTCAGAGAAGGATTCTCTTTTTTGACAAAAATAGCCTCTTTAACTCCCCTCTCAAACCAATTCTTTTCCCTGGCTAAGATCTGAACCTCACTGTCCTCAAAAGAATGGCCCGTGGCTTCTAGGTGAAGATATACGGCAGATGATGGTCCACTCTGGCACACCCGTCTGTGTTGATACATCCTCTTGTGAAGTGGCTGTTTTGTTTCTCCAATGTAGCGCTCACTGCAGTCTTCACTACACTGAATGGAGTAGACCACATTGCTTTGTTTGTGGCTCGGTGTTTTGTCCTTTGGGTGGACCAGTTTTTGTCTTAAAGTGTTTGTGGGTTTGAAATAAACTGGGATTTTATATTGTCTGAAAATCCTCTGTAGTTTTTCCGACACGCCGGCCAGGTACGGAATCGCTACCCCTTTCCTCCTGGGTTCGGATTCTCTGTTGTCTTGTTTCTTGCCCTTGTCTCTCTTGGTTTTGTTGACAGCCCATTTAGGATATCCACAAACAGAGAGGGCTTCCTGCACAGGTTGTTCTTCTTTCTCCTTACCCTCTGTGCTTGTGGGAACCACTTGGGCCCTGTGTTGTAATGTCCGAATAACACCCAGTTTGTGCTGCAGTGGGTGGTGTATTGGTCTGTGTGTGTGGGCTTCCTGAAGACTTCTACTTGGAGTCCCCGGTCTCCTCCTATCGTTACTGCACAATCTAAGAACGCCGATGTGTTATCCTTGGCATCTTCACGGGTGAATTTGATATTAGGATCTACAGAATTGATATGTGCAGTAAAAGGTTCCAAATCTTGAATTTTGATTTTTGTAAAATTATCATCAACATAACGAAACCAGTGTGTGGGAGGAGTGCCTGGATATGAAGCTAAGGCACTCTGTTCAAATTGTTCCATGTATAAATTAGCCATGATAGGGGAGACCGGTGAGCCCATCGCACAGCCGTGGATCTGCCTGTAGAAGTTCCCTCTGAACTGGAAATAGGTGGTATTTAGACAAATTTCCAGCAGTTGGCAGATTTGGTCAGGAGAAAGTTTGGTTCTCTCTTCTAGCTTGGAATCCTGTAGTAAACTCCTTCTCGCTGCTTCGACCGCTACAGCTGTGGGGATACAAGTGAAAAGAGAGGTTACATCAAAGGAAACCATTGTCTCATCCTGACCAAACTGGAGAAACTTAACTTTGTTAACAAATTCGTCTGTGTTCTCAATGTGGTGCTCCGTGTTACCCACCAATGGAGCCAAGATGGTTTTTAGGTGTTTGGCCAAATTATATGTAATGGAGTCAACACTACACACAATGGGTCTGAGTGGTACTCCTTGTTTGTGAATCTTAGGGAGGCCATAGATGCACGGGATAGCATCACCAGGGTACAGTCTGTAATACAGTTGTAGATCAATGACTTCTTTCCTCAACTTCTGTAAGCAATCAATGATCTTCTTTTTGTACCCATTGGTGGGGTCCCGTTTCAGTACTTCGTATGTTGTCGTGTCACTGAGTAGACTTAACAAAGTTAAGTTTCTCCAGTTTGGTCAGGATGAGACAATGGTTTCCTTTGATGTAACCTCTCTTTTCCCTTGTATCCCCACAGCTGTAGCGGTCGAAGCAGCGAGAAGGAGTTTACTACAGGATTCCAAGCTAGAAGAGAGAACCAAACTTTCTCCTGACCAAATCTGCCAACTGCTGGAAATTTGTCTAAATACCACCTATTTCCAGTTCAGAGGGAACTTCTACAGGCAGATCCACGGCTGTGCGATGGGCTCACCGGTCTCCCCTATCATGGCTAATTTATACATGGAACAATTTGAACAGAGTGCCTTAGCTTCATATCCAGGCACTCCGCCCACACACTGGTTTCGTTATGTTGATGATAATTTTACAAAAATCAAAATTCAAGATTTGGAACCTTTCACTGCACATATCAATTCTGTAGATCCTAATATCAAATTCACCCGTGAAGATGCCAAGGATAACACATTGGCGTTCTTAGATTGTGCAGTAACGATAGGAGGAGACTGGCGACTCCAAGTAGAAGTCTTCAGGAAGCCCACACACACAGACCAATACCTGCTTTTTGATTCACACCACCCACTGCAGCACAAACTGGGTGTTATTCGGACATTACAACACAGGGCCCAAGTGGTTCCCACAAGCACAGAGGGTAAGGAGAAAGAAGAGCAACATGTGCAGGAAGCCCTCTCTGTTTGTGGTTATCCCAAATGGGCTGTTAACAAAACCAAGAGAGACAAGGGCAAGAAACAAGATAATAGAGAATCCGAACCCAGGAGGAAAGGGGTAGCGATTCCGTACCTGGCCGGCGTGTCGGAAAAACTACAGAGGATTTTCAGACAATATGAAATCCCAGTTTATTTCAAACCCACAAACACTTTAAGACAAAAACTCGTCCACCCAAAGGACAAAACACCGAGCCACAAACAAAGCAATGTGGTCTACTCCTTTCAGTGTAGTGAAGACTGCAGTGAGCGCTACACTGGAGAAACAAAACAACCACTTCACAAGAGGATGTACCAACACAGACGGGCGTGCCAGAGTGGACCGTCATCTGCCGTACATCTTCACCTAGAAGCCGCGGGCCACTCCTTTAAGGACAGTGAGGTTCAGATCTTAGCCAGGGAAAAGAACTGGTTTGAGAGGGGAGTTAAAGAGGCTATTTTTGTCAAAAAAGAGAATCCTTCTCTGAGCAGAAATGGTGGAGTCAGACATAATTTGTCTCCCATCTATAATTCCATTCTTAAACCCAGATCAAACAAACAGGGGAACAATAGGGCTAGCCAGGTCAGGGCCAGAGGTGTGAAAAACAGTCGTAGGGATGAATAGGGATCGTTATCTAGACGCCAGAGAAACAAAAGACGGAAACCAATGAGATAGTTTCGGAAAGTAGTTAGCTAGGTAGCTCCTCCCTGCAGCAAGATATAAGCAAGTGTCTTACCAGTATTCTTATTAGAGCTGACGAAGCCTCTCGGATGAGCGGCAAAACGTTTTCAACCAAACAAACTTTGTCCAGTTGACAAATTGAACTTCTCCTTTTATCATTGTTTTTATTGTCGTCATGGTGACGTTGAGTCTGGGCCTTTTCCTTAAACCGTGTTCCAGATCAGTCACAAACTCCATGGTCACAACACAAACTTCTTCTAGTCCAGTCTTCCTCACCACATCCTCCTGAAGCCTTCCAAAATAAAAGCTCTTCACCTCTTTCCTGTCACAATAAGAGTTTTCACTTTAGTTTGAGTCACGATTGTTGGTCTCTGTGTTTCAGACATGTCCTCCACCAGTGAAAGGAGCTCTGAGGAGACGTTCCTGTGCTCCATCTGTCTGGAGGTGTTCTCTGAGCCAGTGTCCACTCCATGTGGACACAACTTCTGCCGACGCTGCATCTCTCAGGCCTGGGACACTGATGGTCCCTGCACATGTCCTCTGTGTAACGAGGTGTTCCACAGCAGACCAGAGCTCAAGGTCAACACGCCCCTGTGTCCTCAGGTGGCCTCAGCGTCTACCCTGGAGATTGAAAATATTGAACTTCAATGAACTGGTTGAATTTCATATTTTAAAAATTATGTACAAAGCAAATCAGCAAACCTTGTCCACTAATTTGCAAAGTAAATTTAAAAAGAGAGAAAGTCATTCTAATTTAAAAGGAATTGAAATCTTTAAAAAACCCAAATTTAGAACAACAACAATGGAAAAATGTGTTTCAGTCAAAGGTGTGAGTCTATGGAACAATCTAAATGAAAAACTCAGTTTCAAAATCAAATGACGGAGGGTCAAACTCTGCTCCTCTCGTCCTCACTGCAGTGGAGACTTTGAGCAGAGACAAAGTTCAAAAGTAAAACTACTGCACTTAAAGATGGGTATTTACTTCTCTGGGGTATTAAAGAGGGGGTATTTACTTCTCTGGGGTATTAAAAAGGGGGTATTTACTTCTCTGGGGTATTAAAGAGGGGGTATTTACTTGTCTGGGGCATATTTGGATCTCAATGTTCCTTGTGTTTGGTCCTCCCTCCTTCTGCTCCTCGTGCTAAGTCACTCCCCCTTCAGAGTGACATCACAACATCAGGTTTGTCCAGTCGTCGTGTTCAGTTTTGTGTTTTTCTACATTTATGGAGAATTGTCGTGTGGAGCCTGGGGGCGGAGCCTCGTACAGGCTCGTACTGCTGACTGTAAGGAGGGTTTGAATAGGGCCCGGGAGAGATCTCTAGATTATTCAAACATGCATGGATGAGTGTAAAACCTCTTCAGTTTGTGAGGATTTGTATCCCTGTGTCAGATGCCCTCCCTCAGATCATTTTGAAAACATTTGTTTTTTCAAATCTCATATTTTTGTGTTTTTGGACCAAAATTCCAAACTTTTTCTCACAGATTTGTGTGTTTAAAGTCAAAAATATCCTGTAATGTAAATCTTTACAATAACCGTTCATATAATCAAATCTATTTGTCATGTATAAGTTGGTTTTGGGATTTCTAATGAAATGAGGTGGTTAATCGTGGTTCAAATTGAGTCCGTGGCTCTCAGGCCGTACAACACGTGTGTGCTCAATTTCCACTGGGTTTAACTTGTTTTTCACTTGTTATTCTGCTGTGAGTGACCCGGCCTTGGGCTCACCTGTTATTGTTGAAATGTCTTGATTATGTCTCTGCTCCTGCCCCCCGAGGGGTAAAAGAACTTTGTTTTGTTCTGATCACCAAATGTAGGGACAGACGCCTCTGTCAGGGACAGTCAGGGTGTGATTGTGCACAATTACTTTAAGAAATCAAACATTTGATTCAAGACAAATTTACACTTTTATTCTTGTACATCACAAATTCCACAACAAAACTTTTGTCCTTTTCCCTCACGGAGACGAGGAGGTGACGAGTTATGGATCAGATCTGTAATCCCAGTGTATTATGTTTATGTCAAATGATTTATACATATGTAATGATGAAAACAAAAACGGAATTGTACCAGCAACAAATAAAAGTACTTTCAGCTCTGGTTATCTCGTACTTCACTTTTTTGTTTCCAGTCCGAATCCAAATAAACAGAGACGTGTGTGTGTCAAGAACAACAGGGAAAAACAGACAATAAAAATACAACAAAAAACAAACAGAACATTATAATGAGGGCCCCAAACTCAAGTTCACTTAGGGCCCCCGAACTTCTAACTGCCCCTGGGGGTAATAACGTGCACATATCCCTGACATTATTTCCTCTGCATCTGGACATTTTGTTCATTTTTGTTGGAAACTTGTCTTAAAAATGGACGTACCAGTCAAATGAGACGTTTTGAGACGCTTCACTTTTCTAACTCAACCAGATATTTACAAAATGTGTGTGTCCCAATGTCCCCCGCGCCTGATGGTCAATACTGTGACGTCACATGTCACATGACACTGATGTCTGAGCATAAGAGGCACTGAGTGACCACGACGTGTCGCTGTGTCACTTTTAGGACTTTGCGTTCTGTAGGAGCCTAAATGCGATCTATTTATGTTGAAATCATTTTTATTGCAAGTTCATTTATAAGATAAATATGGTTTATAATTTCATGGTTTGAAAGGATCTAAAATATTATTTGCATGTACATTTTATTTCTATTGTAAAGTAAGACAGTACTTTTGTTGTGACACTTGATATCCACAAGGGGGAGTGCTTTGATTTTGATAGCGAGGGGGCGGGGTTAGTAAGAAAACAAAAAAGAGATTGGAGCGATACAGTTTTTTGACCTCACGCTCTCTCTCTTCAGGCTCGCTTCAGAAGATCTTCATTTATTAGTATTTTGTGGATATTTCTTCAGTTTTTGTAATGTTGCTTTACGTTTTTCAAGTAAACAGTTAAAATCAAGAAGTGGACTCGTGGATTTATGTTTTGGGACGAGAGAGTTTGATGAGCGTCAAGCTAAAGCTTCAATTGGAACCATAAGAATCTACACGTTCATTTCTCAATATTACACCTGATATCAGATCATTATTGCCGCTCTGATCGATCATCTGCAGTTTTGGCCACGCGACGCCCTCAGAAGGACACGGCACAATCACACTTTAGGAACAGCGGGTAATTGTCCAATGTGGGAGTCAGAGGACCACGTGCCCTGCCCGGCATCACATCACCACACGGAAGTGAAGTTTGTGTTAAAACACCATCACGGAACATTCTGCAGACTTTAGAGTTCAGCGCCGTAATGCACGAGGCACACGGGAAAGGACGGAATCGTGCTTTTAAAAACAAATGTCCAGTTAAAATGTCCAGTTAAAATGTCCAGTGTTACAGTGACTTTCACAAGTTCACACGCCTCCAGTGTGACTGTGACATGCATGTAGGTACAGGCGCTGAAAAAAACCTTACTTATGTCGGTGTGGGGTAGTGGGTAGAGCCCCGTGACGTGTTATTTTCTTCACATGAGTTCGACGCGCCCTCTTACTCATATTTTTCATTCATTCATTTATTTCTGCTTAATCCGTGGTTCGGGTCGAGGGGGCAACAGTCCAAATAGATCTGCCCCCCATATCTCCTGCCCCAGGCCCCCGGATCCTCCTGCGGGTGGAGGGTCCACGGGAGGACGGCCCCATGTCGCTCCTTTGGGGAACCGGCCTTGATATATCTCCTGTCCTGGGGGCTCTACCAGTGCACCAGACACTGGGGCCAGGTGGGTTAAATGTCTTGCCCAAGGACACAACAGTAGCATCCATCTGTGGGAGCTGGATTGATCAACGATGCAATGTCGAGAGCGGAAAAAAAAAAAAATCATATGTTTAGAACCTGTTTATTGGAGTCATTAAAGGACACCAAAGAACTTCTAGGCGTATGTGCAATTGTAAGACTTCATTTACTTTATTCTGAAGCCAGTGTATTGATCACAGTCATCTACTGATCACAGTCATGTATTGATCACAGTCATGTATTGATCACAGTCATGTATTGATCACAGTCAAACCAGACACAGGTTTGACTGGAGCTTTGTTCTTGTGGAATCTGCAAATGAATCGGCACGTCAGACACAAACGATAAAACATCTCTGCACATGCCTGATTCAGCCTGAGGGGGGCGCAAACATGTAAACACCAGCGGAATCACATCCTGACATCCACAGAGAACCAGAGCACCGGCCTTTTGCTCCGTCTCTTCCCGCTCCTGGTGCTCTGGGACCGGGATGTCCCTCCTCCGTGTCCCCGCTGCAGGAGGCCGGTCTGTCCACCTCCCTGGACAAGTCTGAACAGTTTTTGTGTTCAAATGTCTCGGGTTCAAATGTCTCTTTTTCTGGTTGAGGCCTCAGATTTGGAGGAGCTGATCCTCATCCCAGCCACTTCACACTCGCTACAAACCGCCCCAGTGCACGCTGGAAGTGCCAGTTTGATGAAGCCATCAGGACAACATCATCTGCAAACAGCAGAGATGAGATCCTGTGGTTCCCAAACCGGATCCCCTCCGGCCCCTGACTGCGCCTAGAAATTCTGGCCAAAGGGCAGCCCTGGAGTCCAACACGCAACATGGTCCAAATTGCTGTCAGCAACGCGAACACAGCTCCCGCTCCGGTCATACACGGACCGAACAGCCCTTAGCAAAGAGCCCCGGACCCCAAACTCCCAGAGCACTCTCCACAGGACCCCACGAGGGACACAGACGAATGCCTTCTCCAGGTCCACAAAGCACATGTGGCAAACTCCCATGCACCCTCGAGCACCCGATGGAGAGTATAGAGCTGGTCCAGTGTTCCGCAGCCGGAATGAAAACCACACTGCTCCTCCTGAATCCGAGGTTCAACCATTGGTTGGATTCTCCTCTCCAGTACCCTGGAATAGACCTTACTGGGTAGGCTGAGGGACCACCACCCCGGTCTGCCAGTCCAGAGGTACTGTCCCCGACCGCCACACGATATTGCAGAGACGTGTCAGCCAAGACAGCCCTACAACATCCAGAGACTTAAGATACTCAGGACGGATCTCATCCACCCCCGGGGCCTTGCCACCGAGGAGCTTTCCAACCACCTCAGTGACTTCAGCCAGGGTGATGGACAAGTCTGCCTCTGAGTCCCCAGCCTCTGCTTCCTCCTCAGAAGATGTGATGATGGGATTGAGAAGATCCTCAAAGTATTCCTCACTGTCCAATAACATCTCCAGTCGAGGTCAACAGCTCCCCACCCGCACCGTAAACAGTGTTGGTGAAGCACTGCTTAGACTTAGACTTAGACAAACTTTATTGATCCACAAGGGAAATTGCTTTGGGTACGGTAGCTCACTCATTAAATATAATATACAATATAAAAACAGAGGGTGAAAGAACAAGAAGAAAAATAGATAGAATAGCAACCAAAGAGCAACAGACCTGTGTCAGATGAGACACAATTATATACATAAGATAATGATAATAAATATACATGTACAATCAGATTTAAATAAAAAAGTAGTAGTCAATATAAAATACAGTATCAAATATGATGTTCAGTACCAGCTTTATACAGTTGTAGGGAGTATTATCTGTTACATAAGGTGAGTTGTTGTACACTTGTATGGAGTATGGTATGAATGTCGTCCTGTATCTCTCACTGTTTGAGTGGAGCTGTAGGAGCCTGTTGGAGAATGAGCTCCTCTGTCCCTCTATGGTCTGGTGCAGTGGGTGAGCAGGAGTGTCCATGATGGAGAGCAGTTTGCCCAGTGTCCTCCTGTCCCTCACTGTGACAAATGTCTCCAGCTCACAGCCAATCACGTGACCAGCTTTACGGATCAGTTTGTCAATCCGTCCGATGTCTCTTTTACTGGTGCTGCTCCTCCAGCAGAACCACAGCAGAGTACAGGGCGCTGGCCTCCACAGAGTGGTAGAAGATCTCCAGTAACTTACTGCACACATTGAAAGACCTGAGCTTCCTCAGGAAGTAGAGTCTGCTCATGCTCTTCTTGTACACAGCATTACAGTTGTCTCTCCAGTCCAGCCTGTTGTTCACCTGAACGCCCAGGTACTTGTAGCAGTCCACGATCTCCACCTTGTGACCCTTGATGTTAATAGGCTCCACAGGTGACCTCATCCTCCTGAAGTCAATCACCAGTTCCTTGGTCTTGTCCAAGTTCAGGAGCAGATGGTTTGCCTGGGACCACTCCACAAAATTTGTAATCAGTGTCCTGTACTCCATCTCCTGTCCATCCCTGATACACCCAACCACTGCAGAGTCATCAGAGAACTTCTGCTTCCCTCTCCTGAGGCTCTGGATGGTTTGCCAGAATTTCTTTGACGCCATCCGATAGACCTCCTCCATGGCCTCTCCGAACTCCTCCCAACCCTGTGTTTTTGCCTCTGTGACCGCCCGGGCTGCAGCACGCTTGGCCGGCCGGTACTCGTCGGCTGCCTCTGGAGTCCCATGAGCCAACAAGGCTCAATAAGACTCCTTCAGGCTGACAGCATCCCTTACTTCTGGTGTCCACCACCGGGTTCGGGGATTGCCGCCACGACAGGCACCACAGACCTTACGACCACAGGTATGGGCGGCCGCATCGACAATAGAGACCGAGAACAAAGCCCACTCAGACTCTATGTCCCAAGCCTCCCCTGGAATCCGGGAGAAGCTCTCCTGGAGGTGCAAGTTGAAGGTACCCCTGACAGAGGGCTCTGCCAGACGTTCCCAACAGACCTTCACAATACACTTGGGTCTGCCAGGTCTTTCCGGCTTCCTCCCCCGCCAGCGAACCCAACTCACAACCAGGTGGTGATCGGTTGACAGCTCTGCCCCTCTCTTCACCCGAGTGTCCAAGACACGCGGCCGGAGATCAGATGACACAACAACAAAGTCCATCATCGACCTCCGTCCTAGGGTGTCCTGGTGCCACGTGCCCTGGTGGACACGCTTGTGCTCGAACATGGTGTTTGTTATGGACAAACTGTGGCTAGCACAGAAGTCCAATAACAGGACACCGCTCGGGTTCAGATCAGGGAGGCCGTTCCTCCCAATCACCCCTCTCCAGGTGTCAATGTCGTTGCCCACGTGGGTGTTGAAGTCCCCCAGTAGAACAACGGAGTCCCCGGTCGGTGCACTGTCCAGTACCCCTCCCAGGCATTCCATTTTCTTCCAAAGTTTGAGTTCTCTGAAGAGTCACTTCCTCCTCACACATTTTCTGTTCTGAGTTTTGTCACAAGAGGGCACTACATAAACGCCTGTACAAAACAAAACAAACTCTTCATTTTTTCACAACAGCTTCAGAAAGTGGAGCCGTTGTTCAACCCCAAAGATGTGAGAGTTTCCGCCGGAAGGTCTTTGAACCAGAAGATGAACGTGACGAGTTTGTGGAGCTGATCCCAAACAAAGAATGAGAAGGAGAAACGTTTGTGGGCAGTGAGTCTCCCATAGAGTTATACTGACACTTTGCAGCTGAGGTCATCAACATTCCCTGGGGGGTGATGCTAACTGGAGGTACTGCTCTGTCTGAGGCTCTCTTATTCAAATTAGACTTAATCTGAGTTTTAGTCTGCGTCCCATTCCTCTGTCTTACCCCTTCGTCTTACCACTACCCCTTGGTTTTGTGCGTTCATGTGAGGTCAAGGGGTGTCCCGATTCTAATTTTGATCAAGGGCTCGGGCCACGACCTCGGGCTACATACCCCTTGAAACGAAGTAAGCTCTCGACCAGACTTAAAACGAACGGGTACGCCTACAAGCTCAGGCAGGTTTTGGGATCAGGACAACTAGGACTAAACCAGGATTAACTATAACTGAACCAGGATTTAACTGGAGAAACTTTGACTAAACCAGTACAAAACCAGGACTAAACCAGGACAAAACCTGAACTAAACCAGAACATAACAAGGACAAAACCAGGATTAAACCACAACATAATGAGGACTAAACCAGGACAAAACCAGAACTAAACCAGGACTAAACCAAGACTTTTTGGATCAGGATGGCAGTGTCACATCGACCAGCCAAGGAGTCTCATAAATGTATTTTCAGCAGTCGTAATTTTCGACCAAAGTGCACTTTATCATTGCTTTTATTCATTATTATTGTGGATCTACTGTCCATTCCTGTTCTAGCTGGCAGAGACAGAGCTGGAGAGCAGACGCTTTTTCTTCTTCCTCTCTTATCTTTGCTCTATCTGGTGTTTTATTTATCTCGTCTCGTCATTTTTCTCCTGTTGGAACAGATTTTCAAAATCCTAAATCATCAATTGGATGAAGCTGGTCCCTCAACGCAATTGGCACACTTTTTTTTCACGGAGGAGCACCGGTCCGGAGAGCCGGACAGCCCCAAGGGAAACTCGCTGCTGGATACATGAGGGACGCGTCATGTGCTTGGCACCGCTGTTACTGGAGGACGTGGAACGATTTACTATTGGAATTTTGATGGCAGGACATCTGGATTGGCCTGGGGGATGTTTTCTGACCCATCAGAGAATTGGAGCCGAGCGGATAAAAGAGCCCCGAGCCGCTGGTGGTCATTTTACACCATAGTGGGGCTGCTGCAGACTAGGGGAGGCTACATCAGAAGGAGAAAATACAGATTTAACTGTACCATCACAACCTGTGGAAATCCCCCTGGCATTGGATAACATCACGGATAATGGATGTGGAACTGTGTGGAACAGCGGTGCAGCCCGCTTTCATTCATCATACGTGCCAGGGGGAGGACTGCAAGTCACACAGCCCTGCTTGGTGGCATGAAGTTGGGGGGCCTGGCAGAAACCAGGGTTCCGGCTAATTGTCTGTTCGCCTGGGTTCTAAAAATGTATCGATTATGTTAAATTTCCCCCTTTTCAGTGAAATCAATTCTTTTGAAAATATGATTCAGCTGGACCCTTTGTTTTGACTGCACCTTCTGCACAAACACGTCCAAGGTCAACAACTGCCGGCTTATCACACAGCACTCTACAAAACAAGGCATTCCACATTCAGCTCACACTGACATGTTTTATAGTTCATAGTTTGCTTTATTGTCGAAAAACCATATGTACAAGTACACATAGAAGATCGAAATTTCGTTTCCCCCTGAACAAGCAGGACAGAGATAGAGACGGCGAGGGGAGGGGCCGCCGACTTGGAGATACAGAGATGAAAAGTGCAGTACAATTAATAACAATACAAACATATTATGACAACAATTGGACAGGTAAAACACACAGCGTTTTTTTTGTTGGTAACAGATGGGCGGGTGGGAAGGGGAGCAGTCCAGAAAAATCGATTAAATTGATTGACAACTGAAGCAGAGGCAGACACTACTAAATAGACAGGGCAGAGTGTATTACATAACACATATCAGTGTGAGCCAAATGTGGAGTGTCTTGTTTTGTAGAGTGCTGTGTGATAAGCCGGCAGATGTCGGCCTTGGACGTGTTTGTGCAGAAGGTGCAGTCAAAACAAAGAGTCCAGTTGAATCACATTTTCAGGAGAATTGATTACACCAAAGGGGAAATTTAACATAATTGATACATTTATAGAACCCAGGCGAACAGACCATTTGCCAGAACCCTGGTTTCTGCCAGGCCCCCAACTTCCTGCAGGATTGTGCGTCTTGCAATCCTCCCCCCGCACGTATGATCATGAAAACAGACTGAGCCGCTGTTCCACACAGTTCCATATCCCTTTATCCGCAATGTTATCCAGTGCCAGGGGGGTTTCCACAGATTGGATGGTACAATTCAATCTGTGTTTTCTCCTTCTGATGTTGCCCTCCCGAGTTCGCAGTTCCCCCTAAAATGACTGGCCAGTGGCTCGGGGCTCTTTTATCCGCTCGGCTCCAATTAATGATGGGTCAGAAAACATCCCCTAAGCCCATCCTCCAGTAACAGCGGTGCCAGGTGCCTGACACGTCCCTCGTGTATCAGGCAGCACATTCCCTCGGGACTGACTGGCTCTCCGGACCGGCGCTCCTCCGTGAAAAAAATATATGTAAACACTCTGCCCTGTCTATTTAGTAGTGTCTGCCTCTGCTTCAGTTGTCAATCAGTTTCATAGATTTTTCTGGACTGCTCCCCTTCCCACCCGCCCGTCTGTCACCTATGAAAAAACCGTCATGTGTTTTACCTGTCCAATTGTTGTTGTCGTAATATGTTTGTGAATATTGTTATTGATTGTACTGCACTTTTCATCTCTGTTATCTCAAAGTCGGCGGCCCCTCCCTTGGCCGCTCTGTCTCTGTCCTGCTTGGTCAGGGGGAAACGAAATTCCGATTTTCTATGTGTCTTGTACATATGTTTTTTCGACAATAAAGCAAACTATGAACTATGAACTATTCAAACCAGAGAAGATCCTCAAATCAGAGGAGGAGGTGGAGAGCATGAACTGTGAAGGCAGATGATACATTAGTGTATTTTCAGGCACAGGACAGGACCTTCAAACATAAAAGATCTGACTTATGTTTGAGAGACACTGCTCTTCTGATTTGAACAGTTGAAGTTGATAAAACAAAGGGCTCCAGATGATAACAGTTAATGATTCACCAGAGACACAAGGTGAAGGTCTGAAGGTCTGACAGAGCGGAAGTGTTCAGTCAGTGTTTGTCAGGGCGTCGGACACAGAGGACACAGCCGTGTGAGTCTGGACACTTTGGTTCAAATGGAGAAGAACTCTGCACTGAAGGACTTTCTGACCTGTCCTGTTTGTCTGGAGACCTTTAAAGAGCCAGTGTCTCTGGGCTGTCACCACAGCTTCTGCTCCACCTGTCTACACCACTCCTGGGACCAGAACAGCACCAGGACCTGCCCCGTGTGTCGCAGGAAGTCCTCTAAAGATGATCCAGGTGTGAACTTTGGTCTGAAGGAACTGACTCTGTCCTTTACACAGAAGGAGCAGGCTCCAGGAGGAGAGAGGCCTGTGGTGTGCTCCTCACACCCAGAGCAGACGCCTCTGTTCTGCCAGGACGAGAGCCGCCCTCTGTGCCCTGTGTGTGAGTTCTCTCTTCACTTGGGGCATAAGGTGGTGTCTGTGGACTCAGCTGTGAGTGAAGTGAAGGAGCAGCTGCGCTCACAGCAGCAGTCTCTGTCCCAGAGGAGAGAGCAGGCCTCACACGCACAGACTCAGTGTGAGCAAATACAGGAGCTGGCACACGCACAGGTGGAGCTCTGTGAATGCCACATCAGGGCGGAGTTTGAGCGCTTACACCGGTTCCTCCAACAGGAGGAGGAGTCTGTGCTCAGAGCTCTGAGACAGGAGCAGAGCAGACAGGCCCAGGCCATAGAAGCACAGCTACAGCAGATCAGGGAGGAGCTGTGTACTATGGAGCAGAACCTCCAGACTGTGGAAGATCTACTGCAGAGACAGAGCCTGGACTTTCTCACACAGTACAGACACACTCACAAAGCCACACAGACTCTGCTCTCACAGCACAGCCCACAGCTGGGACCAGGACTCCTGATAAACCAGGCCAAAGTCCTGGCCAACGTGGGCTTCAACGCCTGGAACAAGATGAGAGTCCTGTTTGGGTACAGGTACCATCCAGTCATTCTGGACCCAAACACTGCAAACAGTTCGCTCTATTTGTCTGAGGATCTGACGGGGGTGAGACATGGAGAAACTGAATATCAACAGGTCCCTAAAAATCCAGAGAGATTCTGTAAATATGCCAATGTTCTGGGCAGTGAGGGCTTCAGCTCCGGCTTTCGCCAGTGGGACGTGGAGGTGGGAGACCATCCAGAGTGGGTCATTGGTTTGGCCAAAGAGTCTGTCGACAGGAAGGGAGAGAGATTTGCCTTTCCAGAAAATGGACTCTGGTGTTTAAGGCTTATAGATGGAGAATACGTTGATGTTGTTGGTAAAACTCTGACCCTGAAGACGAGTCCTCGGAAGATCCGAGTGCAACTGGACTGTAATGAAGGGAAAGTGTCTTTCTTTGATGTTGGCGTGCCTTTCCTTTTCTCTAACATGCCTCTGATCTGCTCTCACAAAGACAAATTCACAGAGAAAATGTTTCCTTTTTTCTCTGTTGGTAAATCTGGTGATGCTAAAACCAAAGAGATTAAAATACTTTCAAGGACATACAGACCTTTTTAAGTTGATATTCACTAGTTCACAATATCCTAGAAGTACAATTTTGTCTATGTTTATTATTTTTTATTGTAAAACGTCACAAAAAATGGTTGGATCACTGCAATCCAAATCCTCTGGAAGTGAAGAGTTGGGAGACCGGGTGCCGTTCTAGTGGAAACTGTTGTGTTTTTGGGCAAGACGCCTGTTTAATCATGACTCTGTGACGCTTTTGCTGCTGAACTCCTTCTGTTCTGTACCTGATTGTAAAGAGTTTAATCATAAACACATGTTCAATAATAAATCAATAAAAGACTCCATTAAACAGTTTCAAGTGGACTGTGATTCAGTGAACTGTCCAGAGTCATGTGGGATTCAGACATTATGAAACAAAATGAGTTTCAGATTATGTCTTTAATGTGAATCTTTCTGGACGTGTTCAGGTCGTTCTGCGGGAGAACTGTTTTCCTCTGGTCTGTTTGAGGAGGACGTTTATGCAGCATATGTCTTTGAAAATAGAATCATATAAAGAAATGAGCATTTGACCCAAACTATGGACATGTTTCCATATGTGATCGACCGCGGCGAAACCAGTCACAAGTCGCCCCAGAGGCATTTTGAGTTATTCACAGATTCTGTAAGTGTAGTTTCTAAGCTTTCCAACAATGCCTTACACATGGAAATCTGAGAACATCTGAAGAACTTGTGGCCATTTGAAAGCTTGCACATAAGAAAACACAAAACTGAGAAAAGGCAAAAGAAGAAATTAAATTTGTCAACTGGACAAAAGTTTATTTGGTCGAATACGTTTCGCAGCTCATCCAAGCTGCTTCTTCAGTTCAGAACAGAAGAAGCAGCTTGGATGAGCTGCAAAACGTATTCGACCAAATAAACTTGTCCATTGAATTGAATTTCTCCTTTTGCCGTGGATTCTACCTGGACGACTGAGGGATTCTACACAAACCTGAGAAAAGTCATGTTGAAGTCTTGGGCTGTGGTGTGGTATTCGCCTTCAGGCAGATCAGAATTAGAAGGTACTTTGTTAAAATGGAAATGCTTTTGTAACAAAAAGTCCATATAAGAAGTGACTTTATTGATCTCACACTGGAGAAATTCTTTTCTGCATTTTAACCCATCCTTTATATATATACATATATTAGGAGCAGTGGGCAGCACACACATTAGGGCGCCCGGGGACCATCTCCATGATCTTCTTGCTTCGGTTTGGTCAGGACCTAAGCTGGAGGTACCTATGGTGCATGTTTTGGGTTGATGGGGGAAACCGGAGTCATTCAATAATACACAGGATAATATGTTAAGTCAAAGTCATAAAGGCAGAATAAGAAATACACATAATGAGTCACATGACCATGCATGTATTCTGTTCCTCGCCCTTTTGGGAAAAAAACTGCAGTGTATAACAGGAAAACTGCAGTTTTTTGTGTCCAAATACTGCATTATGCAGTACAATGCAGAATGTACTGCAAAATGAAGTATTTTTGGAAGTCTATTGGAATAAGATCTAACATTATGCTAATGTTGACAATTACACAAGCCCCCCTGCTTTCAGCTACATATCTCCCTTTGATGCAGAAATAATATGACCACACGAAAGCTGAAGTATTTAAACATGTCCTGAAGTCTGTAGTGTCAAAGTTTAGAGGCACTTTACTCACCCCATAAGAAAGAGAAATGTGTTCCTGCATCATTCCTCCAATGAAATATGGAGTTCGGGGACACTTACTTTTTGTCGGGGGCTTTCTGCTGGATGTGGTCATTTATTATTATATTTGTTATTTGTTAAAGAGCGTTTTCACGTGACGCCATAATCCAGACACCCGCCATTTTGGAGGATTCTGAAGCACCGTGAACAGTGCATTTATGCCGCAAAGTTAAAAAAAAAGCAAAATGGTCAACTATTGTGCGGCCCTAAGCTGTCACAATAGACCGGACACAGAAAAACAGCTGCAGTTCTGTCGTTTACCTGAAGTAGTGACCAGCCAGGGTGAACAGACAGAGCAATTATCAAAGGAAAGGAGGCGATTGTGGATCGCCAGTCTCAAACAGAACTTGGATGGGAAAAATTGTGACAACATTCGCATATGCTCAGCACATTTCGCAGCCGGTAGGTATTTCATACTGTGCATTGTGATTGCTATTGTCATTTTTTATTCGTCATTATTTAGGTCCATGCATCAGTAACTTATTAAACTTTATTAGTTGTAAATACTTGTACATGTACATGTACATTTGCTTCATTAGCCCCTACAGTAAATTGTTTTACAATGTTAATATTTTAATCTTTGCAAAATGTGAATAATAAAACACAATATTCTCGTACTTAAACACATTGCACGTGTAATACAAGTATGCTGACATTTGTCATCGCAATACGCTTGTCTCCAATTTTCTGTACTTTGCTCTCTTGTAGCAGCCACAAACAAACCTGGTTGTTGCCTCCAGACCTTTAGTAACCTGGGAAATCCTAGGCTGCTTTCGTTCGTTCCGATCTAAAAGACAGTCTGACAACTAGGCTAAGCGAGGGCTCCTGATTCTGGGAGCCAATCAGAGAGCGGGGAGGGGTGGAAAGACGGTGATGCGTACTACGCGACAAACGGAAGTTTGTAGTTTGAACTGACAACTGACATGATTGGCTCTGGGCTACGTATACGCCAAATGATAGACATTCGTAACGCCCAATAAACGGCCGTTGGCAATCGTAAACCACACCTCCACTACGAGATATTCAGTATGTGCTCCCAGACCATATCTCACTGTGATATGGTCTGGTGTAAACCAGGAAAGACCTTTCGAGCTCTGAAGGTCTTGTGCTGTATCAGCACTTGGGGAGAAGATCAGGTCGTTGACAATATCAGGATCTCTTACAGCAGCAGAATCGACAAATCGCCACTGTCACTGAACAAACTTGAATCCATCTCATATGGATCTTCTTGCCCAATTAATTTGAATTCTTTCATATAACGCTCCTTTTCTTTGGCGTCCAACTTATCCCTATACAACTGGTCAACTGTGTCAGAAGTTTTGGATTCCAATGTGGAAGGTTTATCGTGAAATTTTGATTTTTTTCTGCACGGTTGCTTTATAAATACGTTTAATTTTGAGTGCGTAAACCCTTCAAGATGGGCCCACATCCGGGTAATCTTCCTGTTTTTCTGGATTCGTGAAAATGCTCTATTTTTGTTTTGTTATTTACAGAAGCCGACAGAGGCCATGTTCGTAATGATTATTTTCCACCTTAATAACGAGAAAATTAACTTGAGGTCCCATGAAAACAGCACAATTAATTTGTGATCTTGAGAAAACAAAACTGTTATTTTGAGATCACGAAAAAATAAAAAATTATTCCGTCTCAAAACATGAAACATTCTGGATGTTGTAGTTCTAACATATCGCCACTAGATGTCACTGTGGAGAGAGTTTCGAACTGTGTTTCAGCTCCGGCGCAATCGCTTCAACTGTTTCGGTTTTTCATGAAGCCTCACTTTGTATCTCCGTCGGTAAAGACGAAGCCGGGCCAGTCTTCTGCGGAGGTGCCGCGGACTAATCTTGAAATGATCCCGAATTAAAAGACGTAATGCAGCCTCCCCCTGTGTCAACCCCTGATCAAAATATTGCATTATCAGCTGATCAATTATTATTCCAGACATTCTAATGACCAAAAACGTGTCTATTCAGAATGAGAAATGGCCCTGAAGTCAGCCTGTCACAACATAGCATCACGGAATAACTGTTTGGTTTTCTCGAGATCATGCACTAATTATCTCGTTATCTCGGGATAACAAGGAAGAAAAAGAGATTGCTTATGAATATGGCCTCTGTCGGCTTCAGCAGTTATTTTGTTATTTGTTATTAAATGTTTCTTTCGACGTTTAGCGGAAGTGTGGGCTTTTATTGTTTTTTCTTTCGACGTTTAGCGGAAGTGTGTGCTTTTATTGTTGCGTGGAACCGGAAGTAGAACCCCGGCATCACAAACTGTGCATGAACTAAAGCTAACAGCATCCTGATTGCTTTTCGGAGTTTATTCAAGAGATTTATTCGTTTTAAAATGGACTCCGCGGCGATGGAGATAGACGGCAGTGTCATGGAGGGAGTAAGTACAAATCCGGCGTAAAAAAGCGCTTAAGAAAGAGTGAAAATACCCGAGATGCTAGCGTGCTAACAGCGGTGTATACAAATGAATGCGCCCGGTTAGCATCATTTAGCCTAGCTCCACTTTCTGCCGCTGCCTCTCCCTGATTTACCCACTTGTCTTTGCTCACAGGGCGGGCAGATTTTGAGAGTCTCCGCGGCTCTCAGCTGCATCACCGGATCGCCCATAAAAATCACCAAGATCCGAGCCGGGAGGAGCCAACCCGGGCTAAAGTGAGTGACCTGCCGCTAGCGTGCTAACGTTAGCCTATTCATACCAGGGAGCGCACTGCGGACTTCATCACTGGATATTTAGGAAACTACCAAACCGATTAACGCCATATTTTAGTCAGATATTCTTCTAAGTCATATGTAACGCGGTGCTGAGTTTCAACTTTATTGGGATTATTGTTTTTACGTGAGCGCAGTTGGAATGTAAAAAAAGAGAAAAGGATTCGAGCAGACTCAGGAAAGACAATGCAGAGGAGAAATAGATGATGATAATAATAATAATTCTGGACTTGTACTGTCCATAAGCACCACTGTGTAAGGTATGTTTTATATTATAATCTTTGTGAATGACAAGATGAGCTGAATAGTTTCTAGTTTTAATATTCAAGCACTTTGTTATTGGTGGAATCAGCTGGTTGAGGCAGAGTTTGGTTAGAAAAAGAGAATTATTTTTATTATCAATGTAAAACTTGATCGGTTCAACAATTAAACTTTAGTATTACTACAGACCATAACCACTTTCAAGATCTGTTCTGTCTGAAATATAATATAAAATCTGTTCTGTTGTAATTCTTAAAACATTTCAGCAAAGTTTTAAGTGTCTAAAACTAGTATCGAAACTAGTTCCTCATTTTTCGCAGGTGTCTCATTGACAGGACAGAGCAGAACTTTTCCTGGAAAAAAAACACGACTAAACCACAGGCAAACATGGTCTAAATTATGTCTAAACCACGTCTATATGTTGTCTAAATCAGGACTAAACGTGGTCTAAACCAGGTCTAAACTATGTCTAAACCAGGTCTAAACTATGTCTAAAACAGGTCTAAACTATGTCTAAACCAGGTCTAAATGTGGTCTAAACTACAGACCCCCCAGGATTTCGCGGGCATTTTTTGTGATTGTTGCGGGCTAAAATGCCTGAATTTGCGGGAGCTTTTCCAAAAAGTTGCGATGAAAGTTGCGGTGCTTTTAAGGTTTTTTTTGCGATTTTGTTGCGGGAGGAAGTGAAAGTTGCGATAAATAGTTGCGATTTTCGCTTTTTGTAATTAAAATTGAGTAATATTTTGAATAATGAGTTATTACTGACAAAGAATAATACAAAGACACGCGGTCTTTTGCTGTTATTTTAGTGGGCAAATGGCGCCGCAGACATGTTTCTTTGCCATTAGAAGCCGTGTCTCAATTCCCAGGGCGCGCGGCTCGGAGCGTGGCCCGAAGGGCATGTGCGTCACACATTTCGACAGTACATCGGCGCGACGACTGCTGTCCCACTTCTTTTTTGTCCCATGCGCAGTTAACACGCGGTCCGAAGACCGCAGTCGGGGCTGAGCAAGTGTGCACCTCCTTGACTGCAGTCTGAGCCCCCTTCGGGCCGCGCTCCGAGCTGTGCGCTCTGGGAACTGGGACACGGCCGCAGTTTCGTTTTGTCACACGGAAGTAAAGCAGAATGTTGCGGCTTCCAAACAAACCTTTTAGCCGCCGAGAATATGAGGTTGGGTCCTATGGCTCGCAGATTTGTGACGCGCAAAGAGGAGGCTATGGTGACAGATACGCTGAGATCCAGATATGCGTTTTGTGCATTTATTGCAAAAGGAGCGCACACAGCTATGACAGCGCAGCAGGATGAAATGGAACTCATGAAAACCAGCAGGATGAACAGATTAACGTGAAAGATGAATGAATGGTTTGTGTTCAACAAAAAATACGGCTACACCCCAACCCTGACTCTCTCCTCTGTGTGACAGGTGAGCGCGCGCTTTTACACGCACACACTTCCGTACGTGCACACACCCACACTCACGTGACCCACCGCCTCTGCCGCACACACACACAAACGGAGTTGCGGTGATTGGTCAAAATTGCAACACCGCCCTGAATTCGCGGGGATTGGCTGAAGTTGCGTTGAAGTTGCAAATCGCAACATCGCGAATTCCTGGAGGGTCTGAAACTAGGTCTAAACATGGTCTAAAACAGGTCTAAACTGGCACTGAAGCAGGTCTAAACCAACCAAACCAATGTTGAAAATCAGAAGATATTGTCTAAAGAAAGAGGTTTTTTTTAGTCTCTTATATCAGAATCGTATTGTGTATCGAATCTATTAATTTATCTAGAGAACTTGTTTGAAAATTTCACATTCACACATATTAATGACTTCTTCCCCCCCTCCTCTCTCTAATGCCCCTTTTCACACCTGAAGAGTGTTTAGGTTTAGTATTAAAGTACATTTTTTAGTCTTTTAGTCTCTTTTCCTTACCCCCTCCCCTCTCTCTTGTCCCCAGAGCGCAGCACCTGAGTGGGCTGCAGTTGGTGTCGGAGCTGTGCGGAGGGGCCCTTCACGGAGCAGCTCTGGGGTCCACAGACATCAGCCTGAGTCCGGGAAGGATCCGGGCCGGGAACTACACAGCGGACACACACACAGCAGGGTAAACAAACAAACAAATTCGAGTGCCTATTGGTGGTTTTCAGATTCTAGAATGTGATAATTTCATACTCCCAGAAAAATTCGCTGTATAGCAACAGAAATCTGCATTTGTTTTAGTTTCACCTCATCTCTATTACATAAAATCGGTCTGTAGAATGTTGTGCTATCACCTGAGACCCAACAATACACTGTAAGAACATAGCTTTAGGCTACGTTTATATGATGACTGTCTGAACAGAAGACGCAAAAGTGGCGTCGTGTCTTCACTTTTTATTCCACATTTAGACAAGCGTTTTCGGGAGCAAATCTGCGTCCATACGGTGACGCAAAAGAGTGTGGAATTGGATTGGGTATGTATGCCAGGCGGCTAGGTGTCGCTGTGCGCTATGTCCACGAGCATGTGTAGAACCTTCCTTCTTCTCATCTGCGCCGCGAAAAGCAAAACAAAACATGGCGACCGGTAGCAAAAAAGAGAAGTTCAACTATTGCTTCAGACCATGTTAGACGACAAGGCAACGAAGTCCTGCCAAACAAAGTACACTGACATATGGACCGATGTGACGTAAACGCGTACGCGACGTCAGCAGATTTGACCAGAGTTTTGCGTCTTGGGCAGTGTAGACGAAAACGCTACGGCGGAGCGGATTCAAGTTTTCCACTTTGGAGGGCGGTTTCAGTTTTTTGCGTTTTTAAGCCCCCAAAACGCCGTCACCGTCTAAGCGAAATGCACTTCCGATCAAATATTTTGTCGTTTTTACCCGTAAGCGTTCTCATGTAAACAGGCCCTTTGTTTTTTTTTATGTGTCTATTTTTTTTTTTTTCCTTGCATTAGTTCAATTTTTTTTTAGTTTTAAGACGCCACATAGTGACAAAAAGAACAAAGAAAACAGAAAACCAAAACAATGCAAACACTGACAAAGAATAGAAGTAAATAAGTACAGACAGATGCTATAAAAATGGAAAAAATGTCACCACTATTCCAAATAAACTGATAAACACGGAGTCCCAAATTGTGTTTTTCTAGCTTTGATTTATGGAAGAAGTTAGGCCTGTTAAAAACCATAAGCTACAACAAATAAACAACAAATAAACAATATTTAGTCCTGGAAGTGACGGTTTCATCCCTCCGCAGCTCAGGTCTTTCTGTATTACATAAAAAGTAGTAGAAATCTCGACATTATTGCAGCAAAATTATGCACGTGATTTTTTTACTCTTTACTGAGCCCCAAGATGTTTTCACGATGCCACAACCAAGGCCTCGTTTGACTGCCGTTAAAGGGTCTGAATACTGCGGCTGTGGAAACCAAAAAATAACATTGTGATCATTATTTTGTCCATTTCGCTCACCCGTCTATAAATAAACACGGTGAAGTAAAAATACAGAAGCGAATGCAGCAGATGTCAGGGACGTTTAAAGAGACACTTCAGTACAAACTAGTGTTGTCAGACCATTCAAAAAAAAAATCTAATTAATTACAGGATTTGTAATTGCATTTTAATCTCGTGAGAGAGAGAGAGGCAGCCCACTTTGTGATTGAGTTTATCAGTTTTTCTGATTAAAAAAAAACATTCCACATTACAGAACATTCATTAAAGCTCATTTACACCATTCCACTATTAAATGGTGAATATTTCTGGTGCCAAAAGGTGAGCACGTACAGTCGCTTTCATACAACGTCAATAAATAATATGCAAAGCTTCAAATATACAGAGAATACAAATAATTGCCCGTGCAAATTACTCATGGCTCACATGTCCCCCGGAACCCGCGAAACTGAAGGATTTAAACTCCCGGTGCGGATGTGTCCGGGTTTGCCAGATCGTGGCAGCGCGAGGGTGAGTGAACAATCGATTTTTAGTGTGATTCAGATGGGCAAAACTGGCGTTTCTAAATGTGCACTCTTAGTCACGGCAGAACACGCTGGAGAGGTTATGGGGAGTTGGTTTATGGTTGATAATGAAAAGGGTTCGGCGCGCGGAAACGGGCTCTCCCCGGGGACAACGCTCCGTCACATTTTTATAAATAAACTTGCCGTTCAAAGGCCAAATTTAAAATGCGCACATTGAACTGCCGCTCATAATTAATTGCGTTTTTATAACACGTTAATTTGCAGTGTAATGAATGAATCTAATTACCGCGTTAAACTGACAGCCCTAATCCAAACATGTTCTGAAAGGTGATTCTTGTGTTTGTCGGTTCAGATTTCAGGATTTCCATTTTTTGCCAGGGAAATTGACACACAGAGCAGCAGAGTTTTGTTTTCACTTGATTCTTGTGTAAACTTCCACTGGGATTCATCTGAGTGTTTGTGTGTTGTGTTGTGTGTGTTGTGTCTGTTGTGTGTGTTGTGTCTGTTGTGTGTGTGTGTGTGTTGTGTTTTGTTTGTGTTGTGTCGTGATGTGTGTTGTGTATGTGTGTGTACAGGAGTGTGTGTCTGCTGCTGCAGGTGGCTCTGCCCTGTGCTCTGTTCTCTGAAGGAAACACTCAGCTCTGTCTGAGAGGAGGAACCAACGCTGAGATGGCCCCACAGATCGACTACACCGTCAAGGTCTCCTCCATCTCCTCCTCTGCTCCATCTACTCCTCTGCTCCATCTACTCCTCTGCTCCATCTACTTCTCCTCTGCTCCATCTACTTCTCCTCTGCTCCATCTACTTCTCCTCTGTTCCATCTACTCCTCTGCTCCATCTACTCCTCTGCTCCATCTACTCCTCTGCTCCATCTACTCCTCTGCTCCATCTACTTCTCCTCTGCTCCATCTACTTCTCCTCTGCTCCATCTACTCCTCTGCTCCATCTACTCCTCTGCTCCATCTACTTCTCCTCTGTTCCATCTACTCCTCTGCTCCATCTACTTCTCCTCTGCTCCATCTACTTCTCTGCTCCATCTACTTCTCCTCTGCTCCATCTACTCCTCTGCTCCATCTACTCCTCTGCTCCATCTACTCCTCTGCTCCATCTACTTCTCCTCTGCTCCATCTACTCCTCCTCTGCTCCATCTACTCCTCCTCTGCTCCATCTACTACTCCTCTGCTCCATCTCCTCCTCCATCTCCTCCTCTGCTCTTATCTCCTCGTCTCCTCCTCTGACTCTCCTCTGCTCCATTTTACACCTTTCTTTTTTCTCTTCTTTCAGATTTTCAAACCGATCGTAGAAAAGTTCGGCGTCAACTTCGACTGCGACATAAGAATGAGGCGAGTACAGACGACGCTCCACCTCCTCCTCATCCCGATGTCTTCTTCTTTTGTTTCTTGTGTTACATTCAATCTTTCACCTGGATCCAAACAAGGACACTCGATCAGTATTATTTTGTTTACATTTTAAATCAAACTTACAGATATTCAAAACCATCAAACTATCTGAAAAAAAAAAATCCAAGAAATGAAGAAAAATGTTCCAAGAAATTCCAAGAAACCCATCAGGTCTGTAGTTCTTTAGTCGACCAAAGAACAGAGTGAAGCTGAAAATTTGGCATTTTTTGGGGTTTCTCTGGAAAAAGTCATAAGTTAAATCTGTTTTTATATAAGGACAGAGTTTCCTCGTGCTTTTTTCTGCATAAACAGTATTTTTTGCATGAGCTCCCCCTGCAGGTGTTGCTTTGTGAGTGCAGTTTGGGTCAGATACAGATGCAGAATAAAAAACTGTCACTGTGAATTGGGCCTGGGCACCTAAAAACAAAACCAAAACATTCTGAAAATACAACGTAATGTAATACACTTGTTTTGAATAAATATATCAGAATTATTATCATTTTCCTCATTACCCACTTCCTGCAGTGTTTCGTCTTCATAATAATGTATTTTTGTGTATTTTTAGAGGTTTTTACCCTAAAGGTGGGGGTGAGGTGCGGGTCACGGTGAACCCGGTGAAGGAGCTGCTTCCTGTGGTGATGACGGAGAGAGGAAGCATCACCAAGATCTACGGGAGGGCCTACGTCGCCGGGGTGCTGCCTTTCAAAGTAAGAGCAAGAAATACATGGTTCTCCCTTTCAAGTTAAGAGCGTGAAATATATGGTTCTCCCTTTCAAATTAAAAGCGTGAAATACATGGTTCTCCCTTTCAAATTAAGAGCGTGAAATGTATGGTTCTCCCTTTCAAATTAAGGGCGTGAAATACACGGTTCTCCCTTTCAAATTAAGAGCGTGAAATACACGGTTCTCCCTTTCAAATTAAGAGCGTGAAATACATGGTTCTCCCTTTCAAATTAAGAGCGTGAAATACATGGTTCTCCCTTTCAAATTAAAAGCGTGAAATACATGGTTCTCCCTTTCAAATTAAGAGCGTGAAATATATGGTTCTCCCTTTCAAATTAAAAGCGTGAAATACATGGTTCTCCCTTTCAAATTAAGAGCGTGAAATATATGGTTCTCCCTTTCAAATTAAAAGCGTGAAATACATGGTTCTCCCTTTCAAATTAAGAGCGTGAAATATATGGTTCTCCCTTTCAAATTAAAAGCGTGAAATACATGGTTCTCCCTTTCAAATTAAGAGCGTGAAATACACGGTTCTCCCTTTCAAATTAAGAGCGTGAAATACATGGTTCTCCCTTTCAAATTAAGAGCGTGAAATACATGGTTCTCCCTTTCAAATTAAAAGCGTGAAATACATGGTTCTCCCTTTCAAATTAAGAGCGTGAAATATATGGTTCTCCCTTTCAAATTAAAAGCGTGAAATACATGGTTCTCCCTTTCAAATTAAGAGCGTGAAATATATGGTTCTCCCTTTCAAATTAAAAGCGTGAAATACATGGTTCTCCCTTTCAAATTAAGAGCGTGAAATGTATGGTTCTCCCTTTCAAATTAAGGGCGTGAAATACACGGTTCTCCCTTTCAAATTAAGAGCGTGAAATACACGGTTCTCCCTTTCAAATTAAGAGCGTGAAATACACGGTTCTCCCTTTCAAATTAAGAGCGTGAAATACATGGTTCTCCCTTTCAAATTAAGAGCGTGAAATACATGGTTCTCCCTTTCAAATTAAGAGCGTGAAATACATGGGTCTCCCTTTCAAATTAAGAGCGTGAAATACATGGGTCTCCCTTTCAAATTAAGAGCGTGAAATATATGGTTCTCCCTTTCAAATGAAAAGCGTGAAATACATGGGTCTCCCTTTCAAATTAAGAGCGTGAAATACACGGTTCTCCCTTTCAAATTAAGAGCGTGAAATACACGGTTCTCCCTTTCAAATTAAGAGCGTGAAATATATGGTTCTCCCTTTCAAATTAAGAGCGTGAAATATATGGTTCTCCCTTTCAAATTAAAAGTGTGAAATACATGGGTCTCCCTTTCAAATTAAGAGCGTGAAATACATGGTTCTCCCTTTCAAATTAAGAGCGTGAAATACATGGGTCTCCCTTTCAAATTAAGAGCGTGAAATACATGGGTCTCCCTTTCAAATTAAGAGCGTGAAATACATGGTTCTCCCTTTCAAATTAAGAGCGTGAAATACATGGGTCTCCCTTTCAAATTAAGAGCGTGAAATACATGGGTCTCCCTTTCAAATTAAGAGCGTGAAATACATGGGTCTCCCTTTCAAAGTAAGAGCATAAACGATACAGGGACTTGAGGGACCTCCCTTTTCAAAGTAAAAGGACAAATTATACAGTGTCCCTTCCTGTATTTGGTCTTTAAGTATAATTTTTGCCCAGCGTCGTCTTTTGTGTAAATTTATAGCGTTGTTATGCCATTTTAGTGGAGGTAAAAGCGTAAACTCCACAGGGTTGTGCCCACAGACTGTTTATATAAACACGTTAGCTGCTGTGTTCCAAACAGGAAGTGAGCGTGGGGGCGCTTCTGGCTCCATTTTGGTCTTAAAATGTTCATATTATCCCACTCTACATGACCCTAGGGTTTTATTTCACTATTAATGCTGTGGGTGACGTCGCACTTCCTCAGGCCACTTCTTCATACTGACTATGGTCCTGCCTTTCAAAGTAAAAGCGCAGGGTTCTCCCTAGTATTCCCAGCGGTTTCCCGTCCAAATACTGACCCGTGTCTTTCTTTTCCCTTTTAAGTTTCATTGGATCATTTCAAGGTAACACTGACTCCCCCTAGTGCAGTAAACCCCCCGATTAGTGCAGTAAAACCCCCGATTAGCCTCATACACTGTGCTGATCTATTGATACTCTGCAGTGACATCACTCTGGGGGGTGTTCTACCTCTGTGCTGGAACGTTCTATATTTACCATGGTGACCCAATGCACACTTCAGCAAACACTGACAAATATGATCTGAAAATACAACAGTGATTTAAAGAGCACATTTTCATTTTCCTGTCATCAGTCCGAGGTGAGAGCGACACTGAAAAACTGCGGGGTAATGGGGACACATTTTACGTACAAATCGGCTCATCTGTTGGAGTTCCAGATCTTTCTGATTTATATTGTGTTCAAATAAAGATTAAAGGCTAATAGAGCTTCAGACAGAGCCGTGCCTACAGCTAGCTTCACACCCCCGGGGAATGTGGATGATGTCAGCTGCAGAGTATCAATAGTAAACTGTATTTTATTGTTATTGTAATGTTATTATAATGTTACTGTAATGTTATAGTGATGTTATGTTAATATAACGTTATGCTAATGTTATTATGTTTAATGTTTTTATTTATCTGAAAATTGAATTTATTTATCTGACAATGCACATTAATCAACATCAAAACAATGTAAATGTGCCCGAGTTAGCTGATAAGAGCTCATTTGCATCGGCAGTCCCTTTGCCAGATGTCAAAAAGGCATCCTAAAAGAAAATACACTTAAAAAGATACACATTAAAAATGTTATGGTAATGTTGTTATAATATTATGGTAATGTTATTACAATAACAACATTACCATAACATTATAATAACATTACCATAATATTACAATGTTATTATAATATTATGGTAATGTTATAATGTTATGGTAATGTTATTATAATATTAAAGCCGCAAGCGGCGTTGGTCGGGACCTCGCACCTGCGTTTGTTCGTCTTACTGAGATGCACACCCATACCGAATTTCGTGTGCCTGGCACAATTATCTCACTTCCTGTTGGGCGTGGCCAAAGACGGATCAAAGGTACAAAGATCAAAGATCTTTGATCAGGGCGTTGCCTAGCAACAAATACCTCCTATTCATAACTCCCATTGAATAACTACCTAACTTTATCGATCCGCCGTATCGTCATATTACCGCCTATTTGAAAATCCTTTGCAATTTAACATCTCCAACGTCTTAAGATTATGTTCACTAAAATTTAAGCCTATCTGAGGTACGGTGTAGGAGAAGTGTTTCAAATTCCATTCTATGTCAAATACCCCAAAATCACACAAAAGGCCAATTATCTCACTTCCTGTTGGGCGTGGCCATGACATTGCAGTGAGGCATTTGTTCGTCTTATTGAGATACACGTCCCTACCGAATTTCGTGCGCCTATCTTAAACGGTATGCCAGCCCCGAAAGACAACGCGCTAGGGGGCGCTATCGAGCTCCTGGGGGTCACTGGGGGACGGGACTTTGTGTGGTCGTACTGGCAGCACTTTGTGATGCCCGTGCAAAGTTTCGTTCGTTTTGAAGCATGGGAACATGCTCAAAATTGCCCCAGCGTGTACGAATAATAATAATAATAATAATAATGATAATGATAATAATAATAATTAAAGCCGCAAGCGGCGTTGGTCGGGACCTCGCACCTGCGTTTGTTCGTCTTACTGAGACGCACACCCATACCAAATTTCGTGTGCCTGGCACAATTATCTCACTTCCTGTTGGGCGTGGCCATGACATTGTAGATACCCTGTCAGAACAGACCCTGTCAGACCCTGTCAGACCCTGTCAGACTCTGTTAGACCCTGTCAGACCCTGCATGTGGCCTACATGCTGAGGCCTACATGAACCTTCGATGCTTGTCCCCACTTTGCTGCTTGCAGCTATATCAGATCAAAGGTACAAAGATCAAAGACCTTTGATCAGGGCGTTGCCTAGCAACAAATACCTCCCATTCATAACTCATCACTCCCATTCAATAAATACCTAATTTTATCGATCCGCCGTATTGTCATATTACCGCCTATTTGAAAATCCTTCGCAATTTAACATCTCCAACGTCTTAAGATTATGTTCACCAAAATTTAAGCCCATCTGAGGTACGGTGTAGGAGAAGTGTTTCAAATTCCATACCTAAATTTATCGATCCGCTGTATCGTCATATTACCGCCTATTTGAAAATCCTTCGCAATTTAACATCTCCAACGTCTTAAGATTATGTTCACCAAAATTTAAGCCCATCTGAGGTACGGTGTAGGAGAAGTGTTTCAAATTCCATTCTATGTCCAATACCCAAAAATCACACAAAAGCCCAATTATCTCACTTCCTGTTGGGCGTGGCCATGACATTGCAGTGAGGCGTTTGTTCGTCTTATTGAGATACACGTCCCTACCGAATTTCGTGCGCCTATCTTAAACGGTATGCCAGCCCCGAAAGACAACGCGCTAGGGGGCGCTATCGAGCTCCTGGGGGTCACTGGGGGACGGGACTTTGTGTGGTCGTACTGGCAGCACTTTGTGATGCCCGTGCAAAGTTTCGTTCGTTTTGAAGCATGGGAACATGCTCAAAATTGCCCCAGCGAGTGTGAACAAGAACAAGAATAATAATAATAGGGAAACAAAGCAACAACAATAGGGACCTTCGCCCCCTTCGGGCTCGGTCCCTAATAATAATACGGAAACAAAGCAACAACAATAGGGACCTTCGTCCCCCTTCGGGCTCGGTCCCTAATTAAAGCCGCAAGCGGCATTGGTCGGGACCTCGCACCTGCGTTTGTTCGTCTTACTGAGATGCACAGCCATACGAAATTTCGTGTGCCTGGCACAATTATCTCACTTCCTGTTGGGCGTGGCCATGACATTGTAGATACCCTGTCAGAACAGACCCTGTCAGACCCTGTCAGACTCTGTTAGACCCTGTCAGACCCTGTCAGACCCTGTCAGACCCTGTCAGACTCTGTTAGACCCTGTCAGACTCTGTCAGACCCTGTCAGACCCTTCATGTGGCCTACATGCTGAGGCCTACATGAACCTTCGATGCTTGTCCCCACTTTGCTGCTTGCAGCTATATCAGATCAAAGGTACAAAGATCAAAGACCTTTGATCAGGGCGTTGCCTAGCAACAAATACCTCCCATTCATAACTCATCACTCCCATTCAATAAATACCTAATTTTATCGATCCGCCGTATCGTCATATTACCGCCTATTTGAAAATCCTTCGCAATTTAACATCTCCAACGTCTTAAGATTATGTTCACCAAAATTTAAGCCCATCTGAGGTACGGTGTAGGAGAAGTGTTTCAAATTCCATTCTATGTCCAATACCCAAAAATCACACAAAAGCCCAATTATCTCACTTCCTGTTGGGCGTGGCCATGACATCTGCAGTGAGGCGTTTGTTCGTCTTATTGAGATACACGTCCCTACCGAATTTCGTGCGCCTATCTTAAACGGTATGCCAGCCCCGAAAGACAACGCGCTAGGGGGCGCTATCGAGCTCCTGGGGGTCACTGGGGGACGGGACTTTGTGTGGTCGTACTGGCAGCACTTTGTGATGCCCGTGCAAAGTTTCGTTCGTTTTGAAGCATGGGAACATGCTCAAAATTGCCCCAGCGTGTATGAACAAGAATAATAATAATACGGAAACAAAGCAACAACAATAGGGACCTTCGTCCCCCTTCGGGCTCGGTCCCTAATAATAATAGGGAAACAAAGCAACAACAATAGGGACCTTCGCCCCCTTCGGGCTCGGTCCCTAATAATAATACGGAAACAAAGCAACAACAATAGGGACCTTCGTCCCCCTTCGGGCTCGGTCCCTAATTAAAGCCGCAAGCGGCGTTGGTCGGGACCTCGCACCTGCGTTTGTTCGTCTTACTGAGACGCACAGCCATACGAAATTTCGTGTGCCTGGCACAATTATCTCACTTCCTGTTGGGCGTGGCCATGACATTGTAGATACCCTGTCAGAACAGACCCTGTCAGACCCTGTCAGACCCTGTCAGACTCTGTTAGACCCTGTCAGACCCTGCATGTGGCCTACATGCTGAGGCCTACATGAACCTTCGATGCTTGTCCCCACATTGCTGCTTGCAGCTATATCAGATCAAAGGTACAAAGATCAAAGACCTTTGATCAGGGCGTTGCCTAGCAACAAATACCTCCCATTCATAACTCATCACTCCCATTCAATAAATACCTAACTTTATCGATCCGCCGTATCGTCATATTACCGCCTATTTGAAAATCCTTCGCAATTTAACATCTCCAACGTCTTAAGATTATGTTCACCAAAATTTAAGCCCATCTGAGGTACGGTGTAGGAGAAGTGTTTCAAATTCCATTCTATGTCCAATACCCCAAAATCACACAAAATGCCAATTATCTCACTTCCTGTTGGGCGTGGCCATGACATTGCAGTGAGGCATTTGTTCGTCTTATTGAGATACACGTCCCTACCGAATTTCGTGCGCCTATCTTAAACGGTATGCCAGCCCCGAAAGACAACGCGCTAGGGGGCGCTATCGAGCTCCTGGGGGTCACTGGGGGACGGGACTTTGTGTGGTCGTACTGGCAGGACTTTGTGATGCCCGTGCAAAGTTTCGTTCGTTTTGACGCATGGGAACATGCTCAAAATTTCCCCAGCGTGTATGAACAAGAATAATAATAATAATAATAATAATAATACGGAAACGAAGCAACAACAATAGGGACCTTCGTCCCCCTTCGGGCTCGGTCCCTAATTAAAGCCGCAAGCGGCGTTGGTCGGGACCTCGCACCTGCGTTTGTTCGTCTTACTGAGACGCACAGCCATACCAAATTTCGTGTGCCTGGCACAATTATCTCACTTCCTGTTGGGCGTGGCCATGACATTGTAGATACCCTGTCAGAACAGACCCTGTCAGACCCTGTCAGACCCTGTCAGACCCTGTCAGACTCTGTTAGACCCTGTCAGACCCTGCATGTGGCCTCCATGCTGAGGCCTACATGAACCTTCGATGCTTGTCCCCACATTGCTGCTTGCAGCTATATCAGATCAAAGGTACAAAGATCAAAGAACTTTGATCAGGGCGTTGCCTAGCAACAAATACCTCCCATTCATAACTCATCACTCCCATTCAATAAATACCTAATTTTATCGATCCGCCGTATCGTCATATTACCGCCTATTTGAAAATCCTTCGCAATTTTACATCTCCAACGTCTTAAGATTATGTTCACCAAAATTTAAGCCTATCTGAGGTACGGTGTAGGAGAAGTGTTTCAAATTCCATACCTAACTTTATCGATCCGCCGTATCGTCATATTACCGCCTATTTGAAAATCCTTCGCAATTTAACATCTCCAACGTCTTAAGATTATGTTCACCAAAATTTAAGCCCGTCTGAGGTTTGGTGTAGGAGAAGTGTTTCAAATTCCATTGTATGTCCAATTTTAGAAAATCACAAAAAAGGCCAATTATCTCACTTCCTGTTGGGCGTGGCCATGACATTGCAGTGAGGCGTTTGTTCGTCTTATTGAGATACACGTCCCTACCGAATTTCGTGCGCCTATCTTAAACGGTATGCCAGCCCCGAAAGACAACGCTCTAGGGGGCGCTATCGAGCTCCTGGGGGTCCCCGGGGGACGGGACTTTTTGTGGTCGTACTGGCAGCACTTTGTGATGCCCGTGCAAAGTTTCGTTCGTTTTGAAGCATGGGAACATGCTCAAAATTGCCCCAGCGTGTATGAACAAGAATAATAATAATAATTAAAGCCGCAAGCGGCATTGGTCGGGACCTCGCACCTGCGTTTGTTCGTCTTACTGAGACGCACAGCCATACGAAATTTCGTGTGCCTGGCACAATTATCTCACTTCCTGTTGGGCGTGGCCATGACATTGTAGATACCCTGTCAGAACAGACTCTGTTAGACCCTGTCAGACTCTGTTAGACCCTGTCAGACTCTGTCAGACCCTGTCAGACCCTGCATGTGGCCTACATGCTGAGGCCTACATGAACCTTCGATGCTTGTCCCCACATTGCTGCTTGCAGCTATATCAGATCAAAGGTACAAAGATCAAAGACCTTTGATCAGGGCGTTGCCTAGCAACAAATACCTCCCATTCATAACTCATCACTCCCATTCAATAAATACCTAATTTTATCGATCCGCCGTATCGTCATATTACCGCCTATTTGAAAATCCTTCGCAATTTAACATCTCCAACGTCTTAAGATTATGTTCACCAAAATTTAAGCCTATCTGAGGTATGGTGTAGGAGAAGTGTTTCAAATTCCATACCTAAATTTATCGATCCGCTGTATCGTCATATTACCGCCTATTTGAAAATCCTTCGCAATTTAACATCTCCAACGTCTTAAGATTATGTTCACCAAAATTTAAGCCCATCTGAGGTACGGTGTAGGAGAAGTGTTTCAAATTCCATTCTATGTCCAATACCCAAAAATCACACAAAAGCCCAATTATCTCACTTCCTGTTGGGCGTGGCCATGACATTGCAGTGAGGCGTTTGTTCGTCTTATTGAGATACACGTCCCTACCGAATTTCGTGCGCCTATCTTAAACGGTATGCCAGCCCCGAAAGACAACGCGCTAGGGGGCGCTATCGAGCTCCTGGGGGTCACTGGGGGACGGGACTTTGTGTGGTCGTACTGGCAGCACTTTGTGATGCCCGTGCAAAGTTTCGTTCGTTTTGAAGCATGGGAACATGCTCAAAATTGCCCCAGCGAGTGTGAACAAGAACAAGAATAATAATAATAGGGAAACAAAGCAACAACAATAGGGACCTTCGTCCCCTTCGGGGCTCGGTCCCTAATTAAAGCCGCAAGCGGCGTTGGTCGGGACCTCGCACCTGCGTTTGTTCGTCTTACTGAGACGCACAGCCATACGAAATTTCGTGTGCCTGGCACAATTATCTCACTTCCTGTTGGGCGTGGCCATGACATTGTAGATACCCTGTCAGAACAGACCCTGTCAGACCCTGTCAGACCCTGTCAGACCCTGTCAGACTCTGTTAGACCCTGTCAGACCCTGCATGTGGCCTCCATGCTGAGGCCTACATGAACCTTCGATGCTTGTCCCCACATTGCTGCTTGCAGCTATATCAGATCAAAGGTACAAAGATCAAAGACCTTTGATCAGGGCGTTGCCTAGCAACAAATACCTCCCATTCATAACTCATCACTCCCATTCAATAAATACCTAATTTTATCGATCCGCCGTATCGTCATATTACCGCCTATTTGAAAATCCTTCGCAATTTAACATCTCCAACGTCTTAAGATTATGTTCACCAAAATTTAAGCCTATCTGAGGTACGGTGTAGGAGAAGTGTTTCAAATTCCATACCTAACTTTATCGATCCGCCGTATCGTCATATTACCGCCTATTTGAAAATCCTTCGCAATTTAACATCTCCAACGTCTTAAGATTATGTTCACCAAAATTTAAGCCCATCTGAGGTACGGTGTAGGAGAAGTGTTTCAAATTCCATTCTATGTCCAATACCCAAAAATCACACAAAAGCCCAATTATCTCACTTCCTGTTGGGCGTGGCCATGACATTGCAGTGAGGCGTTTGTTCGTCTTATTGAGATACACGTCCCTACCGAATTTCGTGCGCCTATCTTAAACGGTATGCCAGCCCCGAAAGACAACGCGCTAGGGGGCGCTATCGAGCTCCTGGGGGTCACTGGGGGACGGGACTTTGTGTGGTCGTACTGGCAGCACTTTGTGATGCCCGTGCAAAGTTTCGTTCGTTTTGAAGCATGGGAACATGCTCAAAATTGCCCCAGCGAGTGTGAACAAGAACAAGAATAATAATTAAAGCCGCAAGCGGCGTTGGTCGGGACCTCGCACCTGCGTTTGTTCGTCTTACTGAGACGCACAGCCATACCAAATTTCGTGTGCCTGGCACAATTATCTCACTTCCTGTTGGGCGTGGCCATGACATTGTAGATACCCTGTCAGAACAGACCCTGTCAGACCCTGTCAGACCCTGTCAGACCCTGTCAGACTCTGTTAGACCCTGTCAGACCCTGCATGTGGCCTACATGCTGAGGCCTACATGAACCTTCGATGCTTGTCCCCACATTGCTGCTTGCAGCTATATCAGATCAAAGGTACAAAGATCAAAGACCTTTGATCAGGGCGTTGCCTAGCAACAAATACCTCCCATTCATAACTCATTACTCCCATTCAATAAATACCTAACTTTATCGATCCGCTGTATCGTCATATTACCGCCTATTTGAAAATCCTTCGCAATTTAACATCTCCAACGTCTTAAGATTATGTTCACCAAAATTTAAGCCCATCTGAGGTACGGTGTAGGAGAAGTGTTTCAAATTCCATTCTATGTCAAATACCCCAAAATCACACAAAAGGTCAATTATCTCACTTCCTGTTGGGCGTGGCCATGACATTGCAGTGAGGCGTTTGTTCGTCTTATTGAGATACACGTCCCTACCGAATTTCGTGCGCCTATCTTAAACGGTATGCCAGCCCCGAAAGACAACGCGCTAGGGGGCGCTATCGAGCTCCTGGGGGTCACTGGGGGACGGGACTTTGTGTGGTCGTACTGGCAGCACTTTGTGATGCCCGTGCAAAGTTTCGTTCGTTTTGAAGCATGGGAACATGCTCAAAATTGCCCCAGCGTGTATGAACAAGAATAATAATAATAATAATAATAATAATACGGAAACGAAGCAACAACAATAGGGACCTTCGTCCCCCTTCGGGCTCGGTCCCTAATAATAGGGAAACAAAGCAACAACAATAGGGACCTTCGCCCCCTTCGGGCTCGGTCCCTAATAATAATACGGAAACAAAGCAACAACAATAGGGACCTTCGTCCCCCTTCGGGCTCGGTCCCTAATTAAAGCCGCAAGCGGCATTGGTCGGGACCTCGCACCTGCGTTTGTTCGTCTTACTGAGATGCACAGCCATACGAAATTTCGTGTGCCTGGCACAATTATCTCACTTCCTGTTGGGCGTGGCCATGACATTGTAGATACCCTGTCAGAACAGACCCTGTCAGACCCTGTCAGACTCTGTTAGACCCTGTCAGACCCTGTCAGACCCTGTCAGACCCTTCATGTGGCCTACATGCTGAGGCCTACATGAACCTTCGACGCTTGTCCCCACATTGCTGCTTGCAGCTATATCAGATCAAAGGTACAAAGATCAAAGACCTTTGATCAGGGTGTTGCCTAGCAACAAATACCTCCCATTCATAACTCATCACTCCCATTCAATAAATACCTAATTTTATCGATCCGCCGTATCGTCATATTACCGCCTATTTGAAAATCCTTCGCAATTTAACATCTCCAACGTCTTAAGATTATGTTCACCAAAATTTAAGCCTATCTGAGGTACGGTGTAGGAGAAGTGTTTCAAATTCCATACCTAACTTTATCGATCCGCCGTATCGTCATATTACCGCCTATTTGAAAATCCTTCGCAATTTAACATCTCCAATGTCTTAAGATTATGTTCACCAAAATTTAAGCCCATCTGAGGTACGGTGTAGGAGAAGTGTTTCAAATTCCATTCTATGTCCAATACCCAAAAATCACACAAAAGCCCAATTATCTCACTTCCTGTTGGGCGTGGCCATGACATTGCAGTGAGGCGTTTGTTCGTCTTATTGAGATACACGTCCCTACCGAATTTCGTGCGCCTATCTTAAACGGTATGCCAGCCCCGAAAGACAACGCGCTAGGGGGCGCTATCGAGCTCCTGGGGGTCACTGGGGGACGGGACTTTGTGTGGTCGTACTGGCAGCACTTTGTGATGCCCGTGCAAAGTTTCGTTCGTTTTGAAGCATGGGAACATGCTCAAAATTGCCCCAGCGAGTGTGAACAAGAACAAGAATAATTAAAGCCGCAAGCGGCGTTGGTCGGGACCTCGCACCTGCGTTTGTTCGTCTTACTGAGACGCACAGCCATACCAAATTTCGTGTGCCTGGCACAATTATCTCACTTCCTGTTGGGCGTGGCCATGACATTGTAGATACCCTGTCAGAACAGACCCTGTCAGACCCTGTCAGACCCTGTCAGACCCTGTCAGACTCTGTTAGACCCTGTCAGACCCTGCATGTGGCCTCCATGCTGAGGCCTACATGAACCTTCGATGCTTGTCCCCACATTGCTGCTTGCAGCTATATCAGATCAAAGGTACAAAGATCAAAGAACTTTGATCAGGGCGTTGCCTAGCAACAAATACCTCCCATTCATAACTCATCACTCCCATTCAATAAATACCTAATTTTATCGATCCGCCGTATCGTCATATTACCGCCTATTTGAAAATCCTTCGCAATTTTACATCTCCAACGTCTTAAGATTATGTTCACCAAAATTTAAGCCTATCTGAGGTACGGTGTAGGAGAAGTGTTTCAAATTCCATACCTAACTTTATCGATCCGCCGTATCGTCATATTACCGCCTATTTGAAAATCCTTCGCAATTTAACATCTCCAACGTCTTAAGATTATGTTCACCAAAATTTAAGCCCGTCTGAGGTTTGGTGTAGGAGAAGTGTTTCAAATTCCATTGTATGTCCAATTTTAGAAAATCACAAAAAAGGCCAATTATCTCACTTCCTGTTGGGCGTGGCCATGACATTGCAGTGAGGCGTTTGTTCGTCTTATTGAGATACACGTCCCTACCGAATTTCGTGCGCCTATCTTAAACGGTATGCCAGCCCCGAAAGACAACGCTCTAGGGGGCGCTATCGAGCTCCTGGGGGTCCCCGGGGGACGGGACTTTTTGTGGTCGTACTGGCAGCACTTTGTGATGCCCGTGCAAAGTTTCGTTCGTTTTGAAGCATGGGAACATGCTCAAAATTGCCCCAGCGTGTATGAACAAGAATAATAATAATAATTAAAGCCGCAAGCGGCGTTGGTCGGGACCTCGCACCTGCGTTTGTTCGTCTTACTGAGACGCACAGCCATACCAAATTTCGTGTGCCTGGCACAATTATCTCACTTCCTGTTGGGCGTGGCCATGACATTGTAGATACCCTGTCAGAACAGACCCTGTCAGACCCTGTCAGACCCTGTCAGACCCTGTCAGACTCTGTTAGACCCTGTCAGACCCTGCATGTGGCCTCCATGCTGAGGCCTACATGAACCTTCGATGCTTGTCCCCACATTGCTGCTTGCAGCTATATCAGATCAAAGGTACAAAGATCAAAGACCTTTGATCAGGGCGTTGCCTAGCAACAAATACCTCCCATTCATAACTCATCACTCCCATTCAATAAATACCTAACTTTATCGATCCGCCGTGTCGTCATATTACCGCCTATTTGAAAATCCTTCGCAATTTAACATCTCCAACGTCTTAAGATTATGTTCACCAAAATTTAAGCCTATCTGAGGTACGGTGTAGGAGAAGTGTTTCAAATTCCATACCTAACTTTATCGATCCGCCGTATCGTCATATTACCGCCTATTTGAAAATCCTTCGCAATTTAACATCTCCAACGTCTTAAGATTATGCTTACCAAAATTTATGCCCATCTGAGGTACGGTGTAGGAGAAGTGTTTCAAATTCCATTCTATGTCCAATACCCAAAAATCACACAAAAGCCCAATTATCTCACTTCCTGTTGGGCGTGGCCATGACATTGCAGTGAGGCGTTTGTTCGTCTTATTGAGATACACGTCCCTACCGAATTTCGTGCGCCTATCTTAAACGGTATGCCAGCCCCGAAAGACAACGCGCTAGGGGGCGCTATCGAGCTCCTGGGGGTCACTGGGGGACGAGACTTTGTGTGGTCGTACTGGCAGCACTTTGTGATGCCCGTGCAAAGTTTCGTTTGTTTTGAAGCATGGGAACATGCTCAAAATTGCCCCAGCGTGTATGAACAAGAATAATAATAATACGGAAACAAAGCAACAACAATAGGGACCTTCGTCCCCCTTAGGGACAAAGCAACAACAATAGGGACCTTCGTCCCCCTTCGGGCTCGGTCCCTAATTAAAGCCGCAAGCGGCGTTGGTCGGGACCTCGCACCTGCGTTTGTTCGTCTTACTGAGACGCACAGCCATACGAAATTTCGTGTGCCTGGCACAATTATCTCACTTCCTGTTGGGCGTGGCCATGACATTGTAGATACCCTGTCAGAACAGACTCTGTTAGACCCTGTCAGACTCTGTTAGACCCTGTCAGACTCTGTCAGACCCTGTCAGACCCTGCATGTGGCCTACATGCTGAGGCCTACATGAACCTTCGATGCTTGTCCCCACATTGCTGCTTGCAGCTATATCAGATCAAAGGTACAAAGATCAAAGACCTTTGATCAGGGCGTTGCCTAGCAACAAATACCTCCCATTCATAACTCATCACTCCCATTCAATAAATACCTAATTTTATCGATCCGCCGTATCGTCATATTACCGCCTATTTGAAAATCCTTCGCAATTTAACATCTCCAACGTCTTAAGATTATGTTCACCAAAATTTAAGCCTATCTGAGGTATGGTGTAGGAGAAGTGTTTCAAATTCCATACCTAAATTTATCGATCCGCTGTATCGTCATATTACCGCCTATTTGAAAATCCTTCGCAATTTAACATCTCCAACGTCTTAAGATTATGTTCACCAAAATTTAAGCCCATCTGAGGTACGGTGTAGGAGAAGTGTTTCAAATTCCATTCTATGTCCAATACCCAAAAATCACACAAAAGCCCAATTATCTCACTTCCTGTTGGGCGTGGCCATGACATTGCAGTGAGGCGTTTGTTCGTCTTATTGAGATACACGTCCCTACCGAATTTCGTGCGCCTATCTTAAACGGTATGCCAGCCCCGAAAGACAACGCGCTAGGGGGCGCTATCGAGCTCCTGGGGGTCACTGGGGGACGGGACTTTGTGTGGTCGTACTGGCAGCACTTTGTGATGCCCGTGCAAAGTTTCGTTCGTTTTGAAGCATGGGAACATGCTCAAAATTGCCCCAGCGAGTGTGAACAAGAACAAGAATAATTAAAGCCGCAAGCGGCGTTGGTCGGGACCTCGCACCTGCGTTTGTTCGTCTTACTGAGACGCACAGCCATACCAAATTTCGTGTGCCTGGCACAATTATCTCACTTCCTGTTGGGCGTGGCCATGACATTGTAGATACCCTGTCAGAACAGACCCTGTCAGACCCTGTCAGACCCTGTCAGACCCTGTCAGACTCTGTTAGACCCTGTCAGACCCTGCATGTGTCCTCCATGCTGAGGCCTACATGAACCTTCGATGCTTGTCCCCACATTGCTGCTTGCAGCTATATCAGATCAAAGGTACAAAGATCAAAGACCTTTGATCAGGGCGTTGCCTAGCAACAAATACCTCCCATTCATAACTCATCACTCCCATTCAATAAATACCTAACTTTATTGATCCGCCGTATCGTCATATTACCGCCTATTTGAAAATCCTTCGCAATTTAACATCTCCAACGTCTTAAGATTATGTTCACCAAAATTTAAGCCTATCTGAGGTACGGTGTAGGAGAAGTGTTTCAAATTCCATACCTAACTTTATCGATCCGCCGTATCGTCATATTACCGCCTATTTGAAAATCCTTCGCAATTTAACATCTCCAATGTCTTAAGATTATGTTCACTAAAATTTAAGCCCATCTGAGGTACGGTGTAGGAGAAGTGTTTCAAATTCCATTCTATGTCCAATACCCCAAAATCACACAAAAGGCCAATTATCTCACTTCCTGTTGGGCGTGGCCATGACATTGCAGTGAGGCATTTGTTCGTCTTATTGAGATACACGTCCCTACCGAATTTCATGCTTCTATCTTAAACGGTATGCCAGCCCCGAAAGACAACGCGCTAGGGGGCGCTATCGAGCTCCTGGGGGTCACTGGGGGACGGGACTTTGTGTGGTCATACTGGCAGCACTTTGTGATGCCCGTGCAAAGTTTCGTTCGTTTTGAAGCATGGGAACATGCTCAAAATTGCCCCAGCGAGTGTGAACAAGAACAAGAATAATAATAAATATAGCTGCAAGCAGCAATGCGGGGGCCAAGCACCGTTTGACAGGGTCTAACAAGGTCTGACAGGATCTAACAGAGTCTGACAGGGTCTGACAGGGTCAGGGTCTAACCCTGTCAGAACAGACACATCAAAGACATATCAAAGGTTGCTATATGCGTTGCTAGGCAATTGACAAATTTCTGCAACTTTGACCTGCTGGTGCCACTAGACGGTTGGGGCTGGGGACCTATAAATCGCTGTGGGTAATGAGGAGACTGGCTGGAATGTGCATGCCAAATTTCACAACTTTTTACCGGACGGTTCTAGGGGCTGCCATAGACTTCCTATAGAATAGAAGAATAATAATAATAATCCTGAGACCAGAACATCAAAGCAAAGATCAAAGGGTTACTAGGCAACTTGCCTAGGCAACGGAATACAATTCCTATAGGGTGCCCAGCACCTCCGGTGCTTGGCCCCCTAATTAAAGCCGCAAGCGGCGTTGGTCGGGACCTCGCACCTGCGTTTGTTCGTCTTACTGAGACGCACAGCCATACGAAATTTCGTGTGCCTGGCACAATTATCTCACTTCCTGTTGGGCGTGGCCATGACATTGTAGATACCCTGTCAGAACAGACCCTGTCAGACCCTGTCAGACCCTGTCAGACTCTGTTAGACCCTGTCAGACTCTGTCAGACCCTGTCAGACCCTGCATGTGGCCTACATGCTGAGGCCTACATGAACCTTCGATGCTTGTCCCCACATTGCTGCTTGCAGCTATATCAGATCAAAGGTACAAAGATCAAAGACCTTTGATCAGGGCGTTGCCTAGCAACAAATACCTCCCATTCATAACTCATCACTCCCATTCAATAAATACCTAATTTTATCGATCCGCCGTATCGTCATATTACCGCCTATTTGAAAATCCTTCGCAATTTAACATCTCCAACGTCTTAAGGTTATGTTCACCAAAATTTAAGCCTATCTGAGGTACGGTGTAGGAGAAGTGTTTCAAATTCCATACCTAACTTTATCGATCCACCGTATCGTCATATTACCGCCTATTTGAAAATCCTTCGCAATTTAACATCTCCAACGTCTTAAGATTATGTTCACCAAAATTTAAGCCCATCTGAGGTACGGTGTAGGAGAAGTGTTTCAAATTCCATTCTATGTCCAATACCCAAAAATCACACAAAAGCCCAATTATCTCACTTCCTGTTGGGCGTGGCCATGACATTGCAGTGAGGCGTTTGTTCGTCTTATTGAGATACACGTCCCTACCGAATTTCGTGCGCCTATCTTAAACGGTATGCCAGCCCCGAAAGACAACGCGCTAGGGGGCGCTATCGAGCTCCTGGGGGTCACTGGGGGACGGGACTTTGTGTGGTCGTACTGGCAGCACTTTGTGATGCCCGTGCAAAGTTTCGTTCGTTTTGAAGCATGGGAACATGCTCAAAATTGCCCCAGCGAGTGTGAACAAGAACAAGAATAATAATAATTAAAGCCGCAAGCGGCGTTGGTCGGGACCTCGCACCTGCGTTTGTTCGTCTTACTGAGACGCACAGCCATACGAAATTTCGTGTGCCTGGCAGAATTAGCTCACTTCCTGTTGGGCGTGGCCATGACATTGTAGATACCCTGCCAGAACAGACCCTGTCAGACCCTGTCAGACCCTGTCAGACTCTGTTAGACCCTGTCAGACTCTGTCAGACCCTGTCAGACCCTGCATGTGGCCTACATGCTGAGGCCTACATGAACCTTCGATGCTTGTCCCCACATTGCTGCTTGCAGCTATATCAGATCAAAGGTACAAAGATCAAAGACCTTTGATCAGGGCGTTGCCTAGCAACAAATACCTCCCATTCATAACTCATCACTCCCATTCAATAAATACCTAATTTTATCGATCCGCCGTATCGTCATATTACCGCCTATTTGAAAATCCTTCGCAATTTAACATCTCCAACGTCTTAAGATTATGTTCACCAAAATTTAAGCCTATCTGAGGTACGGTGTAGGAGAAGTGTTTCAAATTCCATACCTAACTTTATCGATCCGCCGTATCGTCATATTACCGCCTATTTGAAAATCCTTCGCAATTTAACATCTCCAACGTCTTAAGATTATGTTCACCAAAATTTAAGCCCATCTGAGGTACGGTGTAGGAGAAGTGTTTCAAATTCCATTCTATGTCCAATACCCAAAAATCACACAAAAGCCCAATTATCTCACTTCCTGTTGGGCGTGGCCATGACATTGCAGTGAGGCGTTTGTTCGTCTTATTGAGATACACGTCCCTACCGAATTTCGTGCGCCTATCTTAAACGGTATGCCAGCCCCGAAAGACAACGCGCTAGGGGGCGCTATCGAGCTCCTGGGGGTCACTGGGGGACGGGACTTTGTGTGGTCGTACTGGCAGCACTTTGTGATGCTCGTGCACAGTTTCGTTTGTTTTGAAGCATGGGAACATGCTCAAAATTGCCCCAGCGAGTGTGAACAAGAACAAGAATAATAATAATAATAATAATAATAGGGAAACAAAGCAACAACAATAGGGACCTTCGTCCCCCTTCGGGGCTCGGTCCCTAATAATAATAATAATAATAATAATAATAGGGAAACAAAGCAACAACAATAGGGACCTTCGTCCCCCTTCGGGGCTCGGTCCCTAATAATAGGGAAACAAAGCAACAACAATAGGGACCTTCGCCCCCTTCGGGCTCGGTCCCTAATAATAATAGGGAAACAAAGCAACAACAATAGGGACCTTCGTCCCCCTTCGGGGCTCGGTCCCTAATTAAAGCCGCAAGCGGCGTTGGTCGGGACCTCGCACCTGCGTTTGTTCGTCTTACTGAGACGCACAGCCATACGAAATTTCGTGTGCCTGGCACAATTATCTCACTTCCTGTTGGGCGTGGCCATGACATTGTAGATACCCTGTCAGAACAGACCCTGTCAGACCCTGTCAGACCCTGTCAGACCCTGTCAGACCCTGTCAGACTCTGTTAGACCCTGTCAGACCCTGCATGTGGCCTCCATGCTGAGGCCTACATGAACCTTCGATGCTTGTCCCCACATTGCTGCTTGCAGCTATATCAGATCAAAGGTACAAAGATCAAAGACCTTTGATCAGGGCGTTGCCTAGCAACAAATACCTCCCATTCATAACTCATCACTCCCATTCAATAAATACCTAATTTTATCGATCCGCCGTATCGTCATATTACCGCCTATTTGAAAATCCTTCGCAATTTAACATCTCCAACGTCTTAAGATTATGTTCACCAAAATTTAAGCCTATCTGAGGTACGGTGTAGGAGAAGTGTTTCAAATTCCATACCTAACTTTATCGATCCGCCGTATCGTCATATTACCGCCTATTTGAAAATCCCTTCGCAATTTAACATCTCCAATGTCTTAAGATTATGTTCACCAAAATTTAAGCCCATCTGAGGTACGGTGTAGGAGAAGTGTTTCAAATTCCATTCTATGTCCAATATCCCAGAAAATCACACAAAAGCCCATTTATCTCACTTCCTGTTGGGCGTGGCCATGACATTGCAGTGAGGCGTTTGTTCGTCTTATTGAGATACACGTCCCTACCGAATTTCGTGCGCCTATCTTAAACGGTATGCCAGCCCCGAAAGACAACGCGCTAGGGGGTGCTATCGAGCTCCTGGGGGTCACTGGGGGACGGGACTTTGTGTGGTCGTACTGGCAGCACTTTGTGATGCCCGTGCAAAGTTTCGTTCGTTTTGAAGCATGGGAACATGCTCAAAATTGCCCCAGCGAGTGTGAACAAGAACAAGAATAATAATAATTAAAGCCGCAAGCGGCGTTGGTCGGGACCTCGCACCTGCGTTTGTTCGTCTTACGGAGACGCACACCCATACCGAATTTCGTGTGCCTGGCAAAAATGGTAAGCCATATCGGACAATTTTTCCTGTTAGGGGCTCAGCTAGCGGTAGATTTCTGACAGTTCACTGGCCTGACATATGGGGGCGCTATGTCAGACTGCCAGTTATTTGGCATGAAAATCTTGGTAGTCCTCATCTACATTACCCTGTGAAGTTTTAATCTGAGGAAGAACTCCAAATTCAATAAAAAGCTCCCATTCATAACTCATAACAATAAATACCTAAGTTTATCGCTCCGCCGTATCGTCATATTACCGCCTATTTGAAAATCCTTCGCAATTTAACATCTCCAACGTCTTAAGATTATGTTCCCCAAAATGTAAGCCCATCTGAGGTACGGTGTAGGAGAAGTGTCTGCTAAATGAAGTGGTGACACACCTCCTATTGCATTTGGCACTTTCAAATGGTAGCAAAATTCATCAGGCCGCCATTTTGTCATCTTACAACATATCAAAAATCCCTTCGCAATTTAACATCTCCAATGTCTTGAGCTTATGTACACCAAAATTTACGCCCATCTGATGTACGGTGTAGGAGGAGTGTTTTAAAATCTATTCTATGTCATATCACAGAAAATCGCAATACAAGTCTTCTTATCTCACTTCCTGTTGGGCGTGGCCATGACATTGTAATTACAATTTTGTTCATCTTAGTGAGATACATACCCATACCAACTTTCGTGTGTCTGGCTGAAATCGTATGCCACCCACGATCCTCTTTTGTGTTAAAGTGCTCATTTGCTGTACATTTTCTGACAGTTCACTGGCCTGTCATATGGGGGCGCTATGTCAGACTGCCAGTTATTTGGCATGAAAATCTTGGTAGTCCTCATCTACATTACCCTGTGAAGTTTTAGTCTGAGGAAGAACTCCAAATTCAATAAAAACCTCCTATTCATAATTCATAACTCCCATTCAATAAATACCTAAGTTTATCGATCCGCCGTATCGTCATATTACCGCCTATTTGAAAATCCTTCGCAATTTATCATCTCCAATGTCTTAAGATTATGTTCACCAAAATTTAAGCCCATCTGAGGTTCGGTGTAGGAGAAGTGTTTCAAATTCCATTGTCTGTCCAATATTACAAAATCACACAAAATGCCAATTATCTCACTTCCTGTTGGGCGTGGCCATGACATTGCAGTGAGGCGTTTGTTCGTCTTATTGAGATACACGTCCCTACCGAATTTCGTGCGCCTATCTTAAACGGAACTCCAAATTCAATAAATAACTCCCATCCATAACTCATAACTCATACCTAATTTTATCGATCCGCTGTATCGTCATATTACCGCCTATTTGAAAATCCTTCGCAATTTAACATCTCCAACATCTTAAGATTATGTTCACCAAAATTTAAGCCCATCTGAGGTACGGTGTAGGTGAAGTGTTTCAAATTCCATTGTATGTCAAATTTCACAAAAAGCCAATTATCTCACTTCCTGTTGGGCGTGGACATGACATTGCAGTGAGGCGTTTGTTCGTCTTATTGAGATACACGTCCCTACCGAATTTCGTGCGCCTATCTTAAACGGTATGCCAGCCCCGAAAGACAACGCGCTAGGGGGCGCTATCGAGCTCCTGGGGGTCACCGGGGGACGGGACTTTTTGGAGGCGTAGCTGCCGCCCTACGTGATGCCCGTGCAAAGTTTTGTTCGTTTTGAAGCATGGGAACATGCTCCAAATTGCCCAAAAGCGTGTGAACAAGAACAAAAAAAAAAATAATAATAATAGAGAAACAGAGCGAGAACAATAGGGACCTCGTGCCCCTTCGGGCTCGGTCCCTAATAATAATAATAATAATAGGGAAACAAAGCAACAACAATAGGGACCTTCGTCCCCCTTCGGGGCTCGGTCCCTAATAATAATAATACGGAAACGAAGCAACAACAATAGGGACCTTCGTCCCCCTTCGGGCTCGGTCCCTAATGATAATAATAATAATGATGATGATGATGATGAAGAAACGAAGCAACAACAATAGGGACCTCGTCCCCCTTCGGGCTCGGTCCCTAATTATGATAAAGTTATTGTAACGTTAATGTAATATTATGGTAATGTTGTTATAATGTTATGGTAATGTTATAATGTTATTTTAATGTTATGATGTTCTGTGTCTTTGTGACAGTTGGCCAAAGACATGTCAACAGCCGCGGTCAGAACCATCAGGAAAGAAATCAAAGAGCTGTACATCAACATCCAACCGCTGCAGGAGAAAGAGAAGGCCTACGGCAACGGCAACGGCATCATGTGAGGAAATACACCCACGGGAGGGCATCTGACACACACGGAGGGCATCTGACACACACGGAGGGCATCTGACACCCACGGGAGGGCAATTGACACCCACGGGGAGGGCATCTGACACCCACACACGGAGGGCATCTGACACACACGGAGGGCATCTGACACACACGGAGGGCATCTGACACACACGGAGGGCATCTGACACACACGGAGGGCATCTGACACACACGGAGGGCATCTGACACACACGGAGGGCATCTGACACACACGGAGGGCATCTGACACACACGGAGGGCATCTGACACACACGGAGGGCATCTGACACACACGGAGGGCATCTGACACACACGGAGGGCATCTGACACACACGGAGGGCATCTGACACACACGGAGGGCATCTGACACACACGGAGGGCATCTGACACACACGGAGGGCATCTGACACACACGGAGGGCATCTGACACACACGGAGGGCATCTGACACACACGGAGGGCATCTGACACCCACACGGGGAGGGCATCTGACACACACACGGAGGGCATCTGACACGCACGGGGAGGGCATCTGACACGCACGGGGAGGGCATCTGACACCCACGGGGAGGGCATCTGACACCCACGGGAGGGCATCTGACACCCACGGGGAGGGCATCTGACACCCACGGGAGGGCATCTGACACACGGGGAGGGCATCTGACACCCACGGGGAGGGCATCTGACACCCACGGGAGGGCATCTGACACGCACGGGGAGGGCATCTGACACGCACGGGGAGGGCATCTGACACACAGGGAGGGCATCTGACACACAGGGAGGGCATCTGACACGCACGGGGAGGGCATCTGACACGCACGGGGAGGGCATCTGACACCCACGGGGAGGGCATCTGACACCCACGGGAGGGCATCTGACACACACGGAGGGCATCTGACACGCATGGGGAGGGCATCTGACACCCACACGGGAGGGCATCTGACACACACAGAGCCTGTATAACTCTATGGGAGATTTTCTATTTTTAAAGAAATCTCCAGACTTGTGCTGCAGGAATGTTTCTTTTTCTCATTCTTTGTTTGGGATCAGCTTCATAAACTCGTCATATTCATCTTCTGGTTTAAAAACCTTCCGGCGGAAACACTCACGTCTTCAGTGTTCTGCAACGGCTCCACTTTCTGAAAAAAAACTGTGACTTTAGTTTATTTCTCCTGACAGAAGAGGCTGAACTTTGACCGTTTTTCTTTCGTGTGGATAGGCCCAGGAATTAGATCTGAACCATAAAGGTGCATTCTGTAACTTTTCTGGTGGAAGGTCTGTCGTATACTTACTCCATGGAGATGCTATTTGTCTGGAATGTTCCACAGTATGGCATTAAACCTTTCTGTCTTCATGGAGACCAAACCAGACCAAGTTACAGGTCAAATCTGTAGAGTCAGAACGTCCGTTTTTCGAGGTATTTTTGAGCTCTAAAACCAACTGGGATTGAATAAATGTAAAGTAGAACTGTTTAAAGTCACACTGTGGAACATTCCAGGCAGAGCAAAGACCTCTCCATAGAAACAAGCAGGTGACAGACCCCCCAACCGAAAAGTCACCTTTAAATCCGGGACAGGTGTTTTATTTTAATGTTGAGATGTGATTTGAACTAGTAAAAACCTTAAAATAAATAAATAAATAAATAAATAACCTTTGTAAATGTTTTGGTCTTATTAATTTACTTTGTCTGTTTCCTGTTCCAGAATCATCGCCGAGTCGTCCACAGGTTGTCTTTTTGCAGGTTCAGCTTTGGGGAAAAAAGGTGAGTCCACGTTTGTCCACAAGAGGGCAGCAAAACCTTTTCATTACGTGGTTCTCCCCAGTAGAATCCGTGCACGACATCGTCCAGAACCTCACCGTTAAAGGAAAAGTAACGTTTTTTTACAATCTGAGCCTTCTTTCTGCAATAAACAAGTAGTTTTACTCACCCATAGCAGTTTGGTGTCAATTGGAGCAGTATCGCAGAACTTATGTTGAGCCGTTCTGTTCTACTAATGATCCCGTATCCGTTAGCGTGAGTGCTTGGGGCATTACTTTGCGGTGTCCAAATAACACAAACTTTAGCACTTTTCAAATCACAGAAGATCGCTGTGTCAGGGTAGACTTTTAGTGGATTCCAAAACGGTCTGAAACCCGATATCGCAACAGAAAAGTAAAGTTCAGAGCGGTGTTAGCTTCTTTCGGACTAGCGGTGTTTACAAAACAGCTGAGTTCACGCATGCGCACTGTCCTCTCTGATGACGTCATCAAATGAAACTATAGCTGCATATCGGGTTTCAGGCCGTTTTGGAATCCACTAAAAGTCTACGCTGACACAGCGATCTTCTGTGATTTGAAAAGTGCTAAAGTTTGTGTTATTTGGACACCGCAAAGTAATGCCCCGAGCACTCACGCTAACGGATACAGGATCATTAGTAGAACAGAACGGCTCAACATAAGTTCTGCGATACTGCTCCATATGACACCAAAGTGCTATGGGTGAGTAAAACTACTTGTTTATTGCCGAAAGAAGGCTCAGATTGTAAAAAAACGTTACTTTTCCTTTAATGTCTCTGCTTCCTGTCCAAATGTGCCTCTGTGGCCACGTCTCATTCCTCCTTCCTCGCTTCCTTCTCCTTAACTCCTCTCCTCGATTCTGCCCACAGAGGACACACAGGGAGGAGGGAGGATCTAAACTCCTCACTGAGGTTCTTTTCTCTGAGGTCTGCTCCTGAAGCCTCCCTCAGGTTTACTCCTCCTTTCCGTGGTTTTCTTTGGGACACCGCCACAAAAAACCTCAAAAATGGAGGAACTAGGCGAGGAACGAAGGAGAAGGAAGGAGAAGAAATGAGATCCGAAAACTGAAAATTAGGGCTGCATGATCAGCATTAACATCAGTATCGGCCGATATTGCAAAAAAAAATTTAACATATCTGTATTGGCCCGATGTGTAAAAGTGGGCCGATATTAACGACTGGTATTTGTCAGTACAGTAATCCCCCGAATTAACCTTTTCTCACATTTCTCTCTCGTTTAAACACTCAAACTTTCGTAGATTTTCAACAAAATATATCAATAGTGAAGCGTCTAGAGCTGGTCCAGTCCTTGCCTGGTTTACACCAGACCATATCACAGTGACATATGGTCTGGAAGCCAACTTTGAAATATCTCGTAGTGGAGGTGTGGTTTACGATCACCAACGGACGTTTATTGGGAGTTAAGAATGTCTATCATTTGGCGTATACGTAGCCCAGAGCCAATCATGTCAGTTCAAACTACAAGTTTCCGTTTGTCACGTAGTACGTGTCACCGTCTTTCCACCCCTCCCCGCTCTCTGATTGGCTCCCAGAATCAGGAGAGCTCACTTTCCATAGTTGCCAGGCTGTGTTTTAGATCGGAACGAACGAAATCAGCCTGGGATTTCCCAGGTTAATCCAGTCCTGGTTTAGTCCAAGTTTAGTCCTGGTCCAGTCCAGGGTTAGACCTTGTTTAGACCTGGCCTAGACCTGGTTTAGTCCGTGTTTAGTCCCGGTCTAGTCCCGGTCTGGTCCTGGTCTGATCCTGGTCTAGTTCCAGTCTCAGTGCATGAGAAACAGAGATGAGATGAGAGAGAGTCATAAATATCTCTCTCAAACTCTTTATTCTGGGCGTTGTTGCTTGAATGCAAATGAGGAGAAAAGAGATGGCCAATAGTAGAGGGTGGGGGCGTGGCCAAACTCTCTGCTTAGAGCTCAGAGCCCACAGCTGATCCATTTCCTTGTTTTTGGACGGGGGAGAGATTTGAAGCGTTCCATTGAAAAATAAACACATTTCCACAGAAAATAAAATTAAACCACTGCTGTTCAAAGGTCCAGAGGCTCAGATAAAGGACTTCCGAGCCTAGAAACACTCGGACGTGCCTCCAGGCAAATAAAAAAACGTATTTCGCATTGCCTAGCGCATTCACAGTCCAAACTCTCTGGGCGTGATTTACAGAGACGCTGAGTACAGACAGACGGGGGTGGAACTGCATTTGCATTTCTTTTTTCGATCTGACGTCAATAAGGTGCCTTGTTCAAAATCGCCCGTTTGAGGTCCGATTTTTTCTAACGCAGAAAAGGATCGCAAATGCTCAGTTTAGACATTTCGCAACTTTTAACCATGGGGGGGGCCTAAACAGGGTAGGGGAGCTCACATTAACGTTCAGAAACCTCAGAAAGTGAAAATTTCATGCCATGGGACCTTTAAACAGCATTCTTCCGTGCGGGGACGTTTCTCTAGATGTTTAAACCTGATTTCCCTTCACAAACCGTAGATTTGGCTTTATACCCCGTCTCTTTTGGCAGGAGTTTACGCAGATAAAATCGGGATTGAGGCTGCGGAGATGCTCCTGAGGAACATCAGACACAACGGCTGCGTCGACGAGTTTCTCCAAGACCAGGTCTGAACGACGTCATTTCAACTTTTAAAGCTGCACGCTGGGACTTTTCGGTTGGGGGTCTTCTTGTTTCTATGGACACATCACTGCTGTGCCTGGAATGTTCCGCAGTGTGACTTTAAACGGCTCTACTTTACATTTATTCAATCACAGGTGGATTTAGAGCTCAGAAATACAGAGAAAAACAAACATTCTGACTGTGAGCGGGGTCGCCTCTCCACGGATCTGACCTCCATCCAACGCTTTTCTCCATGGAGATGTTGTTGCTTTGTCTGGAATGTTCCACAGTATGGCATTAAACCTTTCTTTCAGATCTTTGTGTCAGATCTGTGGAGAGGCGACCCCGCTCACAGTCAGAACGCCTGCTTTTGTTTTTCTAGGTATTTTTGAGCTCTAACTCCACCTGTGATTGAATAAATGTAAAGTCACACTGTGGAACATTCCAGGCAGAGCAGTGATGTATCCATAGAAACAAGCAGGTGACAGAAAAAGTTACACAATAGGCCTTTAAAGGTCCAATATCACAAAACGGATTCGTGTTCTGATGTTTCCTCCTCAAACACACCTGGACCACGTGTTTGTTTCATTCTCATGTTTGAGGAACTCTTTATTATTCGTCTGTAACTTCTCCAAAGCTCCAAATGCTCTGTTCCACCTCGTGATGTCATCAGGTGGTAGTTTTCCAAGTGAACAGTGAACTTTTACCTTTAGTTCAGTCGAGATCGGCGACTCCAGGACTGAAATGATCCAAATGATTCTAGTGAAGGTGTGTGGAGTTTAAAAACACAGTGGAGCACTTCCTGTATCACCACATGATGACATCACGAGGTGGAACAGAGTGTTTTCAGCGTGAGAGAAGAACTCGTGTTAAATCTGCAGGTTTGTGAATGAAACAAAACACAACTCCCGGTGTTTTTGTGGTGAGGAAACAACATGAGAAGAGTGTCGTATGGATCTTTTAAAACCCGACCAAGTCTGACCCTGGACCCCTGACCCTGGACCCCCTGACCCTGGACCCCCTGACCCTGGACCCCCTGGACCCCCTGACCCTGGACCCCCTGACCCCCTGGACCCCCTGGACCCCCTGACCCTGGACCCCCTGACCCTGGACCCCCTGACCCTGGACCCCCTGACCCTGGACCCCCTGACCCCCTGGACCCCCTGGACCCCCTGACCCCCTGGACCCCCTGACCCCCTGGACCCCCTGGACCCCCTGACCCTGGACCCCCTGACCCTGGACCCCCTGACCCCCTGGACCCCCTGACCCCCTGGACCCCCTGGACCCCCTGACCCTGGACCCCCTGACCCCCTGACCCCCTGGACCCCTGACCCTGGACCCCCTGGACCCCTGGACCCCTGGACCCCCTGACCCCCTGACCCCCTGGACCCCTGACCCTGGACCCCTGACCCCTGACATGTACTGTAACATGAGATGTAAGAGTGTTTGTTGTTTCCAGTTGATCATCTTCATGGCTCTGGCCAAAGGAACGTCTCGGATCAGAACTGGACCAGTGACTCTGCACACACAGACGGCCATCCACATCGCAGAACAACTCACACAGGTGAGTACTACTGCAAATACTGCAAATACTGCAAATACTACTACTACTACATCCACATCGCAGAACAACTCACACAGGTGAGTACTACTGCAAATACTGCAAATACTACTACTACTACATCCACATCACAGAACAACTCACACAGGTGAGTACTACTGCAATTACTGCAAATACTACTACTACATCCACATCGCAGAACTACTCACACAGGTGAGTACTACTGCAAATACTGCAAATACTACTACTACTACTACATCCACATCGCAGAACAACTCACTCAGGTAAATACTACTATGAGTACTGCGTAGTGGTGGCTCGGGGTGGTTTTCAGCGGTTCAGGGCGGTTCTCTTGGCAGCAGCGGTCGTTTTACGATTGGTGTTTTAGTTTGGTGTTTTACGTAACGGTCGCCACCATCAGCTGAACCGAACATACGGAGACGGAGTCTGATATTCACTCAGACAAACCGACGGAGAGTGAGCGCCACCGCACTCGATTTAAACTCCTCGTGACGTAGTGTGACGTCCAACCACCTTAGACCAAAACAACTGTGCAGTGGACACCAGACTTAACCAGACTAGTCCAGTCCAGTCCAGACCAGTCCAGTCCAGTCTAGTCCAGTCCAGTCCAGTCTGACTTTTGTCTTGTGTTTCTTCTCCAGGCGAAGTTCAGCATCTCCAAGTGCACTGACGATCTGAGCGGAAACACGACGTACCTGATCGAGTGTGAGGGGTCAGGGGGCGTGAACCCTCCCCTCTGATCACTGACCCCCCCCCCCCCCCCCCCGGTAACCCCGCCCCTCTCTGCCGAAGCCCCGCCCCTCTCCGCCGAAGCCCCGCCCCTCCGCCGTAGCTCCTCCTCCATAGACTCTTCTCCCGGCTGTAGGTTTGTCTCAGGGTGAAATAAGCTGCACACGTCACCGAGGCTCATCTGCTTTTCCCACACGCTCGGATGAAGTTATTTAAAAACAAAAGTCACCTTCTATTTAAAGATGCAATACGCAACTTCTCCCGCCACCTGCTGTCTCCATAGCGATGTTATTTTCCACAGTATGGCATTAAACGCATCTCTAGCAATTCTCTCATTTGTGTGTGTGTTTTTATCGCTCAAAAATGTCTTGGAAAAACGTACTGTGCAGCAGCTCGCCTCTCCGCTGATCTGACCTGGCACTTGGCCTGGTCACATCAATAACAAGAGGGTGGGAGGGCATCTGACACACGGGGTCTTGTTTCCGTGACGTGGTTTTACAGTTTAAAGGTGTTGTGTGTCGCTCTGTCCCTGTGACCTACTACTGCTACTACTACTAGACTTGATTAAGACCTGGTTAAGTCCGAGCTTAGACCTACTTGAGTCCTGTTATAGACCTGGTTTAGATCTGGTGGTACTTGGAGTGAAAAGTTTGAGACTTCTTAAATGTGCGACTGTTACGATCAGACACTAATCAATGATCAGACACTAATCAATGATCAGACACTAATCAATGATCAGACACTAATCAATGATCAGACACTAATCAATGATCAGACACTAATCAATGATCAGACACTAATCAATGATCAGACACTAATCGATACTGAAACGAGTATCAAAAGCAGATCCTCATTTTTCAGATACCGATCCTAAGGAAATCTCACTGGCAGGACGAAACCACCGGCAAACCAGGTCTAAACCAGGTCTAAACCAGGTCTAAACCAGGTCTAAACCAGGTCTAAACGTGGTCTAAACGTGGTCTAAACCAGGTCTAAACGTGGTCTAAACCAGGTCTAAATGTGGTCTAAAGCAAGTCTAAACCAGGTCTAAACCAGGTCTAAACCAGGTCCAAACGTGGTCTAAACCAGGCCTAAACCAGGTCCAAATGTGGTCTAAACCAGGTCTAAACCAGGTCTAAACCAGGTCTAAACCAGGTCCAAACCAGGTCCAAGCCAGTTCCAAGCTAGGTCTAAACCAGGTCCAAACCTGGTCTAAACCTGGTCCAAACCAGGTCCAAACCAGGTCTAAACGTGGTCCAAGCCAGGTCCAAGCCAGGTCCAAGCCAGGTCCAAAGGTGGTCCAAAGGTGGTCCAAAGGTGGTCCAAAGGTGGTCCAAAGGTGGTCCAAACGTGGTCCAAAGGTGGTCCAAAGGTGGTCCAAAGGTGGTCCAAACGTGGTCCAAAGGTGGTCCAAAGGTGGTCCAAAGGTGGTCCAAAGGTGGTCCAAACGTGGTCCAAAGGTGGTCCAAAGGTGGTCCAAACGTGGTCTAAACCAGGTCCAAACCTGGTCTAAACCTGGTCCAAACCAGGTCCAAACCTGGTCTAAACCTGGTCCAAACCAGGTCCAAACCAGGTCTAAACGTGGTCTAAACCAGGTCCAAGCCAGGTCCAAGCCAAGTCCAAAGGTGGTCCAAAGGTGGTCCAAAGGTGGTCCAAACGTGGTCCAAACGTGGTCTAAACCAGGTCCAAACGTGGTCCAAACCAGGTCCAAACCAGGTCCAAAGGTGGTCCAAAGGTGGTCTAAACCAGGTCCAAACGTGGTCCAAAGGTGGTCCAAAGGTGGTCCAAAGGTGGTCCAAGCCAGGTCCAAACGTGGTCTAAACCAGGTCTAAACCAGCTCTAAACCAGGACTAAATCAGGACCAAACGTGGTCCAAACCAGGTCCAAACCAGGTCTAAACCAGGTCTAAACCAGGTCTAAACCAGGTCTAAACCAGGACCAAACGTGGTCTAATCCAGGTGTAATCAGAGAATTACTGTTTCAGATTATATTAAATTTGTCAAAAGTATCAAAAATCAGATCGATGCTAAAACTAATATCGAAACCTAGAACCTCATTTTTCTGAGGTCCCACAGTCGGAACAGAACCTCCTGAATGTGTTTAGAACCATCTGGAGCTACATCAGAACAAGTATAAGAGCACAGAGACTAGAGAACACCCATGGACTCTAGTCATGGACCTGGTTTGGAACTGGTTTGGACCTGGTTTGGACCTGGTTTGGACCTGGTTTGGACCTGGTTTGGACCTGGTTTGGACCTGGTTTGGACCTGGTTTGGACCTGGACCCCTGAGGGATTCCACAGATATAAGGACACATGGGAAGAGAAAAGAAAGTTCTGCCATTTAATGTGGAAAAATCACAGATTGTCCAAAGCAAGAGTGTTTTTTATTCTCATCGTGGGATCAGAATTGGTGTCGAGGATCAGGTTCCTCGGCGTGTTCCTCGGCGTCTCCTGTACCACACACTGTACCTGTGACAGTGACACAAAGGAGCTCGGCCTTAATGAGAAAATGAAGGAACAAAACATTAAAAATTAAAGCACCAAACAAAGAACCGGACCTGAGCCGAGGAGCAGGACTTTCCACTGGACCTGAGGCCAGTGACACCAACCACAGCTGGACCTCCATGTCTGGACCATCACACCTGGAGCTCCACACCTGGACCTCCACACCTGGACCTCCACACCTGGACCTCCACGTCTGGATCTCCACGTCTGGAACTCCACGTCTGGAACTCCACGTCTTTACCTCCACGTCTGGACCTGAGGCCAACTACACTTTGAACTCCACATCTGGACTTCCACACTTCGAACTCCACATCTGGATCTCCACGTCTGGACCTCCACACCTGGACCTCCATGTCTGGACCTGAGGCCAACTACACTTCGAACTCCACATCTGGACTTCCACACTTCGAACTCCACATCTGGATCTCCACATCTGGACCTCCACACCTGGACCTCCACGTCTGGACCTGAGGCCAACTACACTTCGAACTCCACATCTGGACTTCCACACTTCGAACTCCACATCTGGACTTCCACACTTCGAACTCCACACCTGGACCTCCACATCTGGACCTCCACACCTGGATCTCCATGTCTGGACCTGAGGCCAACTACACTTCGAACTCCACATCTGGACTTCCACACTTCGAACTCCACACCTGGACCTCCACATCTGGACCTCCACACCTGGACCTCCATGTCCTGACCTCCATGTCTGGACCTGAGGCCAACTACACTTTGAACTCCACATCTGGACCTCCACACTTCGAACTCCACACCTGGATCTCCACATCTGGACCTCCACGTCGGGATCTTCACATCTGGACCTCCACGTCGGGATCTTCACATCTGGACTTCCACGCTTCGATCTCCACACCTGAACCACCACAGTTGGAACGCCACCCCTGAACTTCTATGCCTGGACCTCCACATCTGGACCGTCACGTCTGGTCTCCAGCCCTGGGTCCTTGGTCTGGTGCCACCTGCTGTCTCCATAGCGATGTCATTTTCCACAGTGCGGCATTAAGCACATCTCTAGCAGTTCTCTCATTCGCTCACACTACCACAGGGAAAACTTTCTCTGCAGCAGCAGCTCGCCTCTCCGCTGATCTGACCTGACACTTGGCCTGGTCACATCATCTGCTTGTCACCATGGAGACAGAAGATTAATGTTATACATTCTGGAACATTCTGGACAAAGCCGTAACATCTCCATGGAGACAAAGATGTGGTGGAACCTCGGAACGTTTCACAGAGCACACACACAGCAGACCCCGCCCCTCTCCCCTCAGACCCCGCCCCCTCTCGCCTCAGACCCCGCCCCCTCTCGGCTCAGACCCCGCCCCTCTCATCAGATCCCGCCCCCTCTCGGCTCAGATCCCGCCCCTCTCACCTCAGACCCCGCCCCCTCTCCCCTCAGACCCCGCCCCCTCTCCCCTCAGACCCCGCCCCCTCTCGCCTCAGACCCCGCCCCCTCTCGCCTCAGACTCCGCCCCCTTCGCTCTGAACGTCTCCGCCTTCTTCAGACCTTGTGTTGAAACATGAGCTGCTGTAACCCACACCTCCAGGACTCTCTGGACCGAGACCAGAGACCGAGACCAGAGACCAGACCTGAGACCAGAGACCAGACCTGAGACCAGACCCGGGACCGGACACCTGATCCCCCCAGATCTGGTTCAAATCCTCTCACGGTCCTCACACAGTCCTGGACAAGTCCTCCATCACAGTCCGTCGCAGTGAAGCGATGGAGGAGCAGGACAACCCACGGATCCTGCAGCCTCCCGGGACCGAGACCGGACCAAAACCAGGACTAAACCAGGGTCTAAACCAGGGACCCAACCAGGCACCGAACCAGGGACCAAATCCAGGACTTAGACCGGGAATCGACCCAGGATCACAAGGATCAAGACCTGCTCCCAACCGAGTCTGGATTTCTCTGATTGCAGGTGAGTTAGACCTGGTTGAGTTCTGGTCTGGTCTCAGTGTTAGACCTGGTTGAGTTCTGGTCTGGTCTCAGTGTTAGACCTGGTTGAGTTCTGGTCTGGTCTCAGTGTTAGACCTGGTTGAGTTCTGGTCTGGTCTCAGTGTTAGACCTGGTTGAGTTCTGGTCTGGTCTCAGTGTTAGACCTGGTTGAGTTCTGGTCTGGTCTCAGTGTTAGACCTGGTTGAGTTCTGGTCTGGTCTCAGTGTTAGACCTGGTTGAGTTCTGGTCTGGTCTCAGTGTTAGACCTGGTTGAGTTCTGGTCTGGTCTCAGTGTTAGACCTGGTTGAGTTCTGGTTTGGTCTCAATAGAAAATTCTAATGTCGTTTCCTCGTCACACACAGACCTGGAGTTTTGTTCTTCTCTCAGACTGAAAACACTCTGTTCCACCTTGTGATGTCATCATGTGGTGATACAGGAAGTGCTCCACTGTGTTTTTAAACTCCACACACCTTCACTAGAATCATTTGGACGGAAAAAAATGTGAATAAACGAAAGTAGACGATGCAGAAAATACAAATTCCTCTACTTCTGGCTCCTGTTTGTCGCTGTGTTTTGCTGCTGCGTTGCCTGGAATGTTCCACAGTATGGCATTAAAACTGAAGTTGGTTTGGTCAAGTCCAGGTTCTCACAGGAGGAGTTTTTGGCTATTTTTAAAAACCCAAACCCATGAAAAACCCACAGAAGTTGTAGCAAATGTTTATAATCCGGTGCTTTTCTCTTTATTTCAGATTTTGACGGTTATAAACAAACATGACGGTGAAATTATCCTCAGCAAAAATAAAGCTGAGTGAAGGTTTTATGAAGTAGAATATACTTAATATATTTAACGCAAACTAACTGGGAGAATTGTGGAATTAAAACTGAGAAATGCACCAAAATAAAAGTCTCGAACCAGCACTAGAACCAGAACTGACGAAGCCTCTTGGATGAGCGGCGAAACATTTTCGACCAAACAAACTTTGTCCAGTTGACAAATTGAATTTCTCCTTTTATCACCAAAATACAGTGGTACCTCACCTTACGAAATTCATTTGTTCCAGAAGTGGTTTCGTAACGTGAATTTTTCGTAAGTTGGCTACGTTCACACTGCAGCCTGAAACGACCCAAATCCGATTTTTTTGCCTCTATGCGACCTGTATCTGATCTTCTAATGACAGTGTGAACGACACAGATCCGATTTTTTCAAATGCGATCCAGGCCACTTGGATATGTGGTCCTAAATCCGATACATATCCGATCTTTTGACATGCGACTTCAGTCTGAACGGCCAGGTCGCGTTCGTCCGACCTGAGTGTGTTTCCTCCAGCGAGAGTGGTACAAGTCGGCATTCACAAATGTGCACAAATGTTCTTCTCGTCATGCGAAAATAGTTTATAAACTCGTATCAGTGAAGCGGCGAAGCACGTAGCAATCCCACCCCTCCTGCCTGTGACTCCGCACCCACATGTTCCTTTCTGCACACGTTGCTGCCGCTGCCCCGCAAAACGCCGTGGCCAAAAACCTCGTCCTTCTCGTTTCCTCATTAAAACAAATAAGCTGTACATGTTCTGGCTCCGGTACGAAAGCAACTTTAGGCGACTTCCGTAAACATTGAGCGTGTTTGCTGCGTGTGACGTCATCGTGTCCTCCAAGGCGCATGCGGGACACTTTTGGGGAGTTTAGCGTTCACACTGGAGATCACATACAATTCACATTTAACTGGAAATGTGAACGGCCTCGCAAAAAAAAATCCGATTTCACAAAAAAATCGGAATTGAGCATTAAGCCCTGCAGTGTGAACGTAGCCGTTGAGTAGCTATTTCAATGGAAAAGGCCTGATCCGTTCCAAGTTTTTTTTTTTTTTATAGTGTAACATTTTTTTTATAGTGTAACATTTTTTTTTATAGTGTAACTTTTTTTTTTTATAGTGTAACATTGTGTTCTGCGTCCTGATTGGCTAAGAGACTGTAGAGCCAGGACTAAACGTGGAATAAACCAGGTCTAAACCAGAACTAAACCAGGTCTAGACCTGGACTGGACCTGGACTAAACCAGGACTGGACCAGGGCCGTGCGACTGGTTTGTGGCTCGGGCTCCAGAGGACGCGTTCCGGGCGCCGCGGTTCTCTCTTGCTCGCAGACCCGGTGCCGGTCGTGCAGACTAGGACTAGGGGAGCGTGCTCCTCGGTGCGCGCGGTGCTCCTCGGTGCGCGCGGTGCTCCTCGGTGCGCGCGGTGCTCCTCGGTGCGCGCGGTGCTCCTCGGTGCGCGGTGCTCCTCGGTGCGCGCGGTGCTCCTCGGTGCGCGGTGCTCCTCGGTGCGCGGTGCTCCTCGGTGCGCGCGGTGCTCCTCGGTGCGCGCGGTGCTCCTCGGTGCGCGGTGCTCCTCGGTGCGCGGTGCTCCTCGGTGCGCGCGGTGCTCCTCGGTGCGCGCGGTGCTCCTCGGTGCGCGGTGCTCCTCGGTGCGCGGTGCTCCTCGGTGCGCGCGGTGCTCCTCGGTGCGCGCGGTGCTCCTCGGTGCGCGGTGCTCCTCGGTGCGCGCGGTGCTCCTCGCGGGCGCGCGGTGCTCCTCGCGGGCGGTGTTCATGTCTCCGCGCTGCTTCCGGAGTCGTCTCCCCCCACGCTTCACTATTAATACATTTTGTTGAAAATCTATGAAAGTTCGAGTGTTCAAACGAGAGAGAAATGCGAGAAAAGCCCAACTCCAGTCTGAGAAAAGCGTAGAGTGTGTGTGGTGAGGCATTTACAGCCCTAAAACATGTAGAACAATTGCCAAATACAAAGTTGTCCTACCTCGTGGACCTCTCCCACTGCGGGCACCTCTGGAACCTAACCCCGTGTGTGTTGATAAAGTGTATTTACGTTTCGGGGCGTGAATCTGAGCGCGCATTGAGTGAATTTTTGAGATTTCGTGTTTCGTAACTTGAATTTTCTTTCGTATCTAGAGACCAAAATTTACCGTGAAGGCTTTTCGTAACTTGAAATTTTCGTTTGTTGGGGCTTTCGTAAGGTGAGGTGCCACTGTAAAAGCCAAAATATGACCAGAAAAATACCAGAGTTTTACTACAGTGATGGTAAATAATGTTTAAATTATCATTTTGTACTTTCTCTGGTCCAGTCCTGGTTTAGTCCTGATTTAGTCCTGATTCAGTCCTGGTTTAGTCCTGGTTCAGACCTGGTTTAGTCCTGGTTCAGACCTTGTTTAGTCCTGGTTTAGTCCTGGTTTAGTCCTGGTTTAGACCTTGTTTAGTCCTGGTTTAGTCCTGGTTCAGTCCTGGTTTAGTCCTGGTTCAGTCCTGGTTTAGTCCTGGTTCAGTCCTGGTTTAGTCCTGGTTTAGTCCTGGTTCAGTCCTGGTTTAGTCCTGGTTTAGTCCTGCTTTAGACCTGGTTTAGTCCTTGTTTAGTCCTGGTTTAGTCCTGGTTTAGTCCTGGATTAGTCCTTGTTTAGTCCTGGTTTAGTCTTGGTTTAGTCCTGGTTTAGTCCTGGTTTAGTCCTGGTTTAGTCCTGGATTAGTCCTGGTTTAGTCCTGGTTCAGTCCTGGTTTAGTCCTGGTTCAGTCCTGGTTTAGTCCTGGTTTAGTCCTGGTTCAGTCCTGGTTTAGTCCTGGTTTAGTCCTGCTTTAGACCTGGTTTAGTCCTTGTTTAGTCCTGGTTTAGTCCTGGTTTAGTCCTGGATTAGTCCTTGTTTAGTCCTGGTTTAGTCTTGGTTTAGTCCTGGTTTAGTCCTGGTTTAGTCCTGGTTTAGTCCTGGATTAGTCCTGGTTTAGTCCTGGTTTAGTCCTGGTTTAGTCCTGGTTCAGTCCTGGTTTAGTCCTGGTTTAGTCCTTGTTTAGTCCTTGTTTAGTCCTGGTTTAGTCCTGGTTTAGTCCTGGTTTAGACCTGGTTTAGACCTGGTTTAGACCTGGTTTAGACCTGGGTTAGACCTGGTTTAGTCCTGGTTTAGACCTGGTTTAGACCTGGGTTAGACCTGGGTTAGACCTGGCTTAGACCTGGTTTAGCCCTGGTTTAGACCTGGTTTAGTCTTGGTTTAGTCCTGGTTTAGTCCTGGTTTAGCCCTGGTTTAGTCCTGGTTCAGTCCTGCTTTAGACCTGGTTTAGTCCTGCTTTAGACCTGGTTTAGACCTGGTTTAGACCTGGTTTAGTCCTGGTTTAGTCCTGGTTTAGTTCTTCATTGTCCTTGTGTTTCCATCACAGTTATTTTAAACTCTGGAAACTGAAACGTGAGCTTCAGAATCACCTTTAGCTCCACAAAGACTCTCCTCTGGACCTGACACGTACTCCAGCTGATTGGCCCTTTGTGCTGCTCACAATAACACGTTTGCATGTTCTCCCTGTGCAGCCCAAAACAAGCACCCGGAGGATGGAAACCCCGACACCTTAAAGCCCCAGTGTGGAACATTTCACACAGAACCTAGATTTAAATAAAGGATTGACTTTATTTGCACGAAAACCTGCCCCTGGTTTAGTCCTTGTTTAGTCCTGGTTTAGTCCTGGTTCAGTCCTGGTTTAGTCCTTGTTTAGTCCTGGTTTAGTCCTGGTTTAGTCCTGGTTTAGTCCTGCTTTAGACTTGGGTTAGTCCTGGTTTAGTCCTTGTTTAGTCCTGGTTTAGTCCTTGTTTAGTCCTGGTTTAGTCCTGGTTTAGTCCTTGTTTAGTCCTTGTTTAGTCTTGGTTTAGTCTTGGTTTAGTCCTGGTTTAGTCCTGGTTTAGTCCTGGATTAGTCCTGGATTAGTCCTGGTTTAGTCCTGGTTTAGTCCTGGTTTAGTCCTGCTTTAGACTTGGTTTAGTCCTGGTTTAGTCCTGGATTAGTCCTGGTTTAGTCCTGGTTTAGTCCTGGTTTAGTCCTGGATTAGTCCTGGATTAGTCCTGGATTAGTCCTGGATTAGTCCTGGATTAGTCCTGGTTTAGTCCTGGTTTAGTCCTGGATTAGTCCTTGTTAAATCCTGGTTTAGTCCTGGTTTAGTCCTGGTTTAGTCCTTGTTTAGTCCTGGTTTAGTCCTACTTTAGACTTGGTTTAGACTTGGTTTAGTCCTGGTTTAGTCCTGGTTTAGTCCTTGTTTAGTCCTGGTTTAGTTCTGGTTTAGTCCTGGTTTAGTCCTGGATTAGTCCTGGTTTAGTCCTGGTTTAGTCCTGGATTAGTCCTGGTTTAGTCCTGGATTAGTCCTTATTTAGTCCTGGTTTAGTCCTGGATTAGTCCTGGATTAGTCCTTGTTTAGTCCTGCTTTAGTCCTGGTTTAGTCCTGGTTTAGTCCTGGTTTAGTCCTTGTTAAATCCTGGTTTTGTCCTGGTTTAGTCCTTGTTTAGTCCTTGTTTAGTCCTGGTTTAGTCCTGGTTTAGTCCTACTTTAGACTTGGTTTAGTCCTGGTTTAGTCCTGGTTTAGTCCTTGTTAAATCCTGGTTTTGTCCTGGTTTAGTCCTTGTTTAGTCCTTGTTTAGTCCTGGTTTAGTCCTGGTTTAGTCCTGGTTTAGTCCTACTTTAGACTTGGTTTAGTCCTGGTTTAGTCCTGGTTTAGTCCTGGTTTAGTCCTTGTTAAATCCTGGTTTAGTCCTGGTTTAGTCCTGGTTTAGTCCTTGTTAAATCCTGGTTTAGTCCTGGTTTAGTCCTGGTTTAGTCCTGGTTTAGTCCTGGTTTAGTCCTGCTTTAGTCCTGGATTAGTCCTGCTTTAGTCCTGGACCAGTTCCTTTATTTGCACTAACACCTGCCCTCTTGCTGTTATGGAGCGCGCCTCTCCACAGATCTGACTTGTAACTTTTCTGGTGAAGGGTCCACCTCCTGCTTATCACGATGCTAAAATTTCAAACTTGATTTGAAGATGGTTCTAAAAACATTCAGGAAGTTCTGCTCTGTCCTGTCAGTTTTCAGTATCGACACCTGGGAGAAATGAGACTCTGCCTCCAGGAATGTTCCGCAGTGCTGCTTTAGGCACAGCGGAGGGGACTCGGTGTCCAAACACATAAAGACACAGACTGGAGGAGGTGAGAGCAGTAAAACAGTGCAGTGTTCTTCAGGATGTAGACACAGGACTCCCACAGAGTCCACTGAACAAATCCTGTTCTGTAGGGATGCACCCGTGTGACATTTGAGCCGTTATCGGCCGATACCCATATTTATTTATTTTTTATTCTGAGAAAACATTTTATACACACTGAAAATCATGCAAAATGAATTTTTGAAAGTCTTTTATTTTCAAAATGTGTTTTGACTCCTGATTTTTTTGTTTTTCAATTTTATTTTCTTTATAGTGTAACTTTGTGTTCCTGATTGGCTAAGGGGAGGACTAGACCAGGACTAAATATGGACTAGACCAAAACTAAACCACAATTAGAATAGGACTAAACCAGGTCTAAACCTGGACTGGACCAGGTCTGGACCAGGTCTAGACCTGGACTAAACCAGGACTAGACCAGGTCTAGACCAGGATTAAACCACGGCGTGCGGCTCTTTGCCTGGTTTGGTGCGGCTCTTGCGTTCGTTCATGTCGAGGCTTGATGTGCTCGGACTGCTCCTCCTCCTCAGGACCGTGGACGTGGTCCTGAGGAGGAGGCACGGGTCTCGTGCTTGCAGCCCCGGGTGGGACGCAGGGCCTCACGCCGGTCATGCTGCGCTATCACAGATTTGAGCACGATGAGCGCACCCCCCAACACTTTTTGTTGAAAATCGACAAAAGTTTGAGTGTTTAAACGAGAGAGAAATGTGAGAAAAGGTTAATTCGAGGGATTACTGCACTGACAAATATCGATCGTTAATATTGGCCCACTTTCACACATCGGGCCGATACCGATATGTTAAAAAAAAATTGGCAATATCGGCCAATACCGATGTTAATGCCGATATATCGTGCATCCCTAATTTTTGGACTGGCAAAAGTTCTCAAAGCTGTTCTGTATCTGTGTATCTGACCAAGGCTGGACTGGGACAAGAAAAAAAAAAAACGCCCTTCCATTTTTGGCTTAGACCGGCCCCTCATAATTAGCGGAGCACAACGGACTAATTTATGTTTGCAAAGTATTTTACTATTGTTACGTCTTGGCCGAGGGGAAACCAGGGCGCAACATTTAAAGGAAAAATCCCAAAACCACCAGCAAACTCCAGTAACTACACATTCAACGGTTTATTTAAAATGCATCTCGCACAAACAAACAAAAAAAACTTTTCTCATCGAATCTACACGATTCACGTAGGTCGCCTGTTTTGGCTTCAAAACAATGAATTTTGGCGGAAAGGTGAGCGATTTCCACTGACAGAGCAGAACATTTCCTTTAAAAAAAAAAAAAAAAAAAAAAAAAAAACAGGACTAAATCAGGTCCAAACCAGGTCTAAAACGGGTCTAAACCAGGATTAAACCGGGTCTAAGCCAGGACTAAACTGGGTCTAAACTAGGACTAAACCAGGACTAAAATGGGTCTAAACTAGGACTGAACTGGATCTAAACTAGGACTAAACCAGGTCCAAACCAGGTCAAAATTAGGTTTAAACCAGGTCCAAACCAGGACTAAACCAGGTCTAAATCGGGTCCAAACCGGGCCTAAACCAGGACTAAACTGGGTCTAAACTAGGACTAAACCAGGTCAAAATTAGGCCTAAACCACCTGGTTTAGACCAGGACTAAACCAGGACTAAACCTGTCTATATTGAAGATGGACCAATGGGACGTCTCCTCTAAATTGTAGGCCGGTCTACTCTCATTTCTACAGTATATAATTTCACTGAAAGGTGAGCGATTTTCATGCCGGTCCATCACCTAAAAGTCCCGGTATTATCCTCACATTATTACTGCGGACCTGCAGAGGACGTGGAGGCTCCAGTACAGTACAGTACACTTGTTTATAATACAAATAAGTAAAACACACGACGTAATAAAGCTCAAGCGGTGTAATTTAAGCAGCAGTGTCAGTGTCAATTTAAGTGTCATTTAAGCAGCAGTGTCCGTGTCATTTAAGTGAAACGTTGACACCTGCGTTTAGTCCTGACTAAACACATAAAATATATAAAACATTTTTAAAGAACATTTGATTTTAAGTCCTCTCTTTGTAAAATAATAACAACAACATTAACAACAACAGCCTCTTCAGCCTCCTGCCCTCAGGGAGAAGGTACCGGAGTCTCCAGGCCCACGCCACCAGACTGTCAAATAGCTTCATATTGGCATAACCTGTATTCCATAAAAAGACGTATCACTCTAGACACTGAAAACTGCTGCTAAGGACGTCTGTTGCACATTTACTACTGGAATTTTACTCCTGTTATTGCACTGGAATTACTACTGCTGCACATTTATTTTTATCTTTACTTTCAATGCACATTCTTTTGCACATCTCACTGCTGTATCTTCCATTGCACATTTTTGATGCACACTGCACATTTTTGGACATCTGTAAATAGGTATTTATTTATTCTGTTGCACTGCTTTCAGATTTTAGTTTTTAGATTTTTGTCTTAGATAGTTTTTTTTTGTTTCATCTCTATGTTGTATTTTGCACTACTTGACCAGAGAGAAACGGAATTTCGATTCACTGTTGAACACATAAAGCTGACTTTGGTCTTTGATCAAAGCATCACCACTAACATCGGGACCCCGCAGGGGTGCGTCCTCAGCCCCATCCTCTACACCCTGTTCACCCACGACTGCGTCGCATCCCACCCCGAGAACATCATCCTGAAGTTTGCTGACGACACCGCTGTGATAGGTCGTATCACAGGCGGAGACGAGGCGGCCTGCAGGAGAGAGGTGGACAGTCTGGTGGGTGACATGGTCTGGGGACAACAACCTCACTCTCAACACAGACAAGACCAAGGAGATGATAGTGGACATGAGGAAGGAGAGGAGACCTCATCAGCCACTGTTTATCCGGGACCTTGAGGTGGAGAGGGTGAGCACCTTTAAATACCTGGGGGTCCTCATCAGTGATGACCTCACCTGGACACTCGACACCACACAGGTGGTGAAGAAGGCTCAACAGCGGCTGTACTTCCTGAGGAGGCTGAGGAAATTTGGCATGTCGCCCAAAATCCTCAGCAACTTCTACAGCTGCATCATCGAGTCCATCCTAATCAGCTGCATCACTGTGTGGTACGGCAGCACTACTGTGAAGGACCGCAACCGCCTGCAGACTCCATCATCAAAGACCCCACCCACCCCCAACATGGACTATTCACACTCCTACCTTCAGGCCGGAGGTACAGGAGTGTGAAAAGTAGGACTACCAGACTTAAGAACTCTTTCTTCCCAACTGCTATCAGACTCTTGAACTGCCGAGCAATAGCTTCCCCCGGACATTGATTGACCGATACTTTGCACGTGAGTAATTTGCACTATTATTGACCAACTGTCAGATTACAGCTGCACATGGAACTGCTTGAATGTTTACACTTCCTGTTTGCACTATATCAACAATGTTTACACTTCCTGTTTGCACAATATCAACAATGTTTACACTTCCTGTTTGCACTATATCAACAATGTTTACACTTCCTGTTTGCACAATATCAACAATGTTTTTACTACTGACAGTTACACATAAAACCAATGTTGTACATTATCTGTAAATATGTACATAGCACTAGCCTATATTTTTCATAGTGTATATTCGGTAAAGATTGTTTTTATTTGATTATACTTTTTACATGCTTCTCTTTATCTTATTTATCTATTTTAATTTCATGCTCTTGGCATCCAGGGTGGGCAGCAAAGTAAGAATTTCACTGTACAGGGAAACATGTTTCTTTACTGTGCATATGACAATAAAAGCTTTGAATCTTTGAATCTTGAATCTTTGATCTTGATCTTTAAGCAGCACTGTCAGTGTCATTTAAGTGAAACGTTGACACCTGTGTTTAGTCCTGACTAAACACATAAAATATAATATAAAACATTTTTTTAAGAACATTTAATTTTAAGTCCTCTATTTGTAAAATAATAAAAACAACAATAATAACAACAATAATAATGATAATAAAATAAAATAAACAATTCATCACTACAAAAAAAAAAAAAAAACACACACACACATTAAACAATCTTTATCTATTAAACAAACTTTATCCCAAATTCCTCCCAAACCTGAACAGCGGCCCGTTCTGCCCTCTGATTGGCTGGTGCGGCACAGTCTCGCCTTCTGATTGGCTGCCGCCGCGTCTGTCCCGCCTCCGTGGTTGCCATAGTAACGTGTCTTAAGGAGGGATCGGCTCAATCAGAGCTCCAGTCCGCCCGAGTCCGCCCGGAGCTAAACATGCAGAGTCCGAAAAACCACAAAACTACACGGAGAAAGTGCCACAAATAACGCGCAACCCTCGAGGAACCCGCGCAGAGAGCCATGGGCGGATAAAGATGAACTTTTACAACTTTTAAACAGCGTCTTCGGGCTGTTTAAGTTAGCCGCGCTGCTAACTTGGAGCTAAAGGCTAACCGCAGCCGCTCCGGAGCCGCTGGGGGTGAAGTTGGAGGAAGGAGCCCGGAAAAAGTGCACGGAGAGCGGGGGGAAGGACGGGACCATGAGCGGAGAGGGCGTACGGCACACTCCGATCCTGTCCGCGCTCTTCAGGACCGCCGGGGAGGACTCGGAGCTGATGGGAGCCGCAGAGTTTATCCGAGGTAAAGGCGCGAGTGCAGCCGGGGAAGGAGCGCCTTAGCCCGGGCGCACGGAGCGGATCAGCGCGGGGCAAAACGCATGTCACATTTTACACGATTTAGGAAGTGAAAGAAATACTGTCTGAACTTTGGCTCGTTTGACTCCAAAAGGGGTAATTTTCAAGGTTTTTCCAACTTTGTCTAAGTGGAAAACCCAGATTGTTTGGGATATAAATGGGCGTTCCTGTAAAGTGCAGGCTGGGCTGTTGCGTGGTTGCGCATAAACAAAGTGGAACCAATTATAAAATGTGTAAAAGTTCAGGAATTTTGTCACGAGGTTTGGTTCAGACTATAATCACACCATTGATAATTGATTAAACCATTACATAAGTATACAACCATAGTGAATAGACCGGGGTTTTGTGTGTAAAGGTTTTTAATTAGACAAAAATGACGTGTTTCCTCGTCACAAACAAACCTGGAGTTGTTTTGTTTAGGGTCGTCAGTTTAACGCGTTAATTAGATTAATTAATTACACTGCAAATTAACGCATTATAAAAATTAACGCAATTAATTATGAGTGGCAATTCGTTTTAAATTTGGCGTGCGGCGAGCGAATCGCTGCCAGGGCCTTTGAACGGCGAGTTTATTTAAAGAACGAAGACGAGACGATCAACAAGAACGCAGTGGTTTGGAGCTTTTGTCAAAAAGAATTTTCCGATCACTGAAGCTGCTCCAGCCTGACGGATCATTTGAACGATAAACGCATCCGGACAAGTTCCATCGTTATCGTGATAGAGCGAGTGTGAGCGAACTTCACCAAACCAACAAACCAGGGGTGCTCAACCTTTTTTTTTAACCGAGATCTACTTTTGAGGTTGATCAAAGGAGAAGTTCAATTTGTCAACTGGACAAAGTTTCTTTGGTTGAAAACGTTTCGCCGCTCATCCGAGAGGCTTCGTCAGCTCTGGCCCTCATGCTGGTTAGACCCTGTTTATATCTAGCTGCAAAGGAGGAGCTAATCTATCAGCCCTAGGCTGCTCTCACTACCCTGAAACAACTCTGAAACCATCAGCTAATCTGTCTCTTTGTATTTCAAATTTCTCTGGCGTCCAATTCCCTATTCAAGACAACGACCCTCTCCACCCCTCTGCAATGGCTTGTCTGTCCTAATGATTCTTTGTTTGAGAATCGAATTATAGATGGGAGACAAGTTGTGTCTAACTCCCCCATTTCTGTTTAACGACGGATTCTCTTTTTTGACAAAAATAGCCTCTTTAACTCCCCTCTCAAACCAGTTCTTTTCCCTGGCTAAGATCTGAACCTCACTGTCCTCAAAAGAATGGCCCGTGGCTTCTAGGTGAAGATGAACGGCAGATGACGGTCCACTCTGGCACGCCCGTCTGTGTTGGTACATCCTCTTGTGAAGTGGCTGTTTTGTTTCCCCAATGTAGCGCTCACTGCAGTCTTCACTACACTGAATGGAGTAGACCACATTGCTTTGTTTGTGGCTCGGTGTTTTGTCCTTTGGGTGGACGAGTTTTTGTCTTAAAGTGTTTGTGGGTTTGAAATGAACTGGAATTTCATATTGTCTGAAAATCCTCTGTAGTTTTTCTGAAACGCCGGCCAGGTACGGAATCGCTACCCCTTTCCTCCTGGGTTCGGATTCTCTGTTGTCTTGTTTCTTGCCCTTGTTTCTCTTGGTTTTGTTGACAGCCCACTTAGGATATCCACAAACAGAGAGGGCTTCCTGCACATGTTGTTCTTCTTTCTCCTTACCCTCTGTGCTTGTGGGAACCACTTGGGCCCTGTGTTGTAATGTCCGAATAACACCCAGTTTGTGCTGCAGTGGGTGGTGTGAATCAAAAAGCAGGTATTGGTCTGTGTGGTTTTGAGGTTGATGTTGTGCCGAGATCTACCAAGAGGGGGGGTCTGTTAGACATGGCAAATATGGGCTTTTGGAGTCAGATTATTTTTAAAGTCGCATAGGGGCGAAAAAATCGAATTTGGGTCACTTCAGGCTGCAGTGTGAACGTCGCCCAAGATATGTGGTCCTAAAACCGATACATATCCGATCTTTTGACATGCGACTTCAGTCTGAACGGCCCAGGTCGTTCATCCGACCTGGACGTGTTTCCTCCAGTGAGAGTGGTACAAGTCGGCGCTCACAAATGTACACAAATGTTCTTCTCGTCATGTGAAAATAGTATATGAACTCCGTATCAGTGAAGCGGCGAAGCACGTAGCGATCCCACCACTCTTGTCTGCGACTCAGCACCAACACGTTCATTTCTACGGACGTTGCTGCCACTGCCCCACAAAACGCCGTGGCCAAAACCCTCGTCCTTCTCCTTCTCCGTCTCCTCCTTAAAACAAATAAGCTGTACATGTTCTGGCTGTGGTACGACAGCAACTTTAGGCGACTTCCGTAAACACTGAGCACGCTCGCTGCACGTGACCTCGTCGTGTCCTCCGAGGCGCATGCGGGACACTTTTGGGGCGTTTAAAGTTCACACTGGAGATCACATACAAGTCGCATATAATTGGAAATGTGAACGAACTAGGGATGCAAATTATCGATTTAATTCATTAATTGATAGTTGATTGACCTTATCGATCGATTAATGATTAACTGATAAGCGGCGTTTTTCACCTGAATTTGAGTGTTTCAATAGGGTCTTTAAGAATATAAGCTATAGTAACATAACACTGGGTCATAAATATATCATAGTATTATTATATTGTATATTCCTCAATTAATTATTCCTTAGTAAAAAGCAGACAAATGTATTGATGCTGAATAACAAAATACAGTAATCCCTCGCTCTATCGCGGTTCGCGGATTTATTTATTTTTTTCAAATTTTTTTTATAGTGTAACATTGTGTTCTGCGTCCTGATTGACTAAGAGACTAGACCAGGACTAAACGTGGACTAAACCAGGTCTAGACCAGAACTAAACCAGGTCTAAACCAGGTCTGGACCTGGACTGGACCGTGACTGGACCAGGTCTAGACCTGAACTAAACCAGGATTAAACCACCACGTGCCGCTGCTGGTTTTCGTGCAGCTGGTTTGTGGCTCGGGCTCAGACTACGCATTCCGGGCGCCGCGGTTTGATCTCGCCTCGCGCTTACACCGGGGCTGCTGAGCAGTGCTGTTGGCGCCTGCGGCCGGCTGTGAGTCGGGCTTGGCGCAGCGCGGTGCGCGGTTGCCTTGTTTCGTGACCACGCGGGTGCGCGTGTCCGCGATTAGCGATTAATTACAATTAATGCATTTTGTTCGACCAACGTCTTAATCAACAATTAATCGTTAATCGATTAATTGTTGACATCCCTAGTCGTTAATGTTAAAAATTTAGCGATATCTGCTGATACCGATGTTGATGCCGATATATTGTGCATCCCTAAATCAGAACTATTGTGTGATGACAACATTGACCAGAAGTTCACATGTTCCACCGTTAACCTGACACTCTGGACACTGTGAACATGGGCGAGCTGAAGGACGATGGGAGGGCATCTGGGTGGATATGGATTGGGAGCCGATGTTATGGTCTGACGCTCAGAGACAGACGGAGTCAAGTGTCTGAGGGATTTTCTGTTTTGTCGTTTCAGAGCGTCTGTATTTCGCCACGTTGAGGAGTAAACCCAAAAGCACGGCCAACACACACTACTTCTGCACCGACGACGAGTTTGTCTACGAGAAGTGAGTACTACTGTAGTACTACTACTACTACTACTACTACTACTACTACTGCTGCTACTACTACTTCTGCACCGACGACGAGTTTGTCTACGAGAAGTGAGTACTACTGTAGTACTACTACTACTACTACTACTGCTACTACTGCTACTACTACTTCTGCACCGACGACGAGTTTGTCTACGAGAAGTGAGTACTACTGTAGTACTACTACTACTAATACTACTACTACTACTACTACAAATACTACTACTACAAATACTACTACTAATACAAATACTACTACTATTACTACTACAAATACTGCTACTACTTCTGCACCGACGACGAGTTTGTCTACGAGAAGTGAGTACTACTGTAGTACTACTACTGCTACTACTACAAATACTACTACTACTACAAATACTACTACTGCTACTGCTGCTACTGTCAGATGGGGTTTACATGGACATGGTCAGAGGAGGTGGGAGGACTTTGCTGCACATTTTATTTTTCTGTCAGTTTGTTGGTTTAATGTAAGTGGATTTTTACGAGTGAACAGGCTGATTGAGCTAACCTGGGCTAACCTGGGCTAACCTGAGCTAACCTGGGCTAACCTGAGCTAACCTGAGCTAACCTGAGCTAACCTGGGCTAACCTGGGCTAACCTGAGCTAACCTGGGCTAACCTGAGCTAACCTGGGCGCAGTGATACGACTCGAGAGAAAATGGCACAAGGGGAATTGCGCTGCTGAATTTTTCACGGACAACTGTTTGTGATGCAAATATATCACTTTTCGGACAAATGTTGTTTTGAGAAGAAAAACAACCTTTATTAACTGACCCCGCTAACTTACCGGACCTACATTCCCGAGCTCCAGAACCGGAGCAGAACCGGGCTCAGACGACACGGTGAGCGGTAAACCAGTGTTACCGCACGACACTGTGAGGGGAACACATACAGAGCACTATCCCTTTAAACTTTCCACAAGTTTAAAGTCCAGGTGACTTCTCACCTGGACACACCTGAGCGTGTGGAGAACCTCCTCAACACCTGGACACACCTGAGCGTGTGGAGAACCTCCTCCGAACACCTGGACACACCTGAGCGTGTGGAGAACCTCCTCCGAACACCTGGACACACCTGAGCGTGTGGAGAACCTCCTCCGAACACCTGGACACACCTGAGCGTGTGGAGAACCTCCTCCGAACACCTGGACACACCTGAGCGTGTGGAGAACCTCCTCCGAACACCTGGACACACCTGAGCGTGTGGAGAACCTCCTCCGAACACCTGGACACACCTGAGCGTGTGGAGAACCTCCTCCGAACACCTGGACACACCTGAGCGTGTGGAGAACCTCCTCTCAACACCTGGACACACCTGAGCGTGTGGAGAACCTCCTCTCAACACCTGGACACACCTGAGCGTGTGGAGAACCTCCTCTCAACACCTGGACACACCTGAGCGTGTGGAGAACCTCCTCTCAACACCTGGACACACCTGAGCGTGTGGAGAACCTCCTCTCAACACCTGGACACACCTGAACGTGTGGAGAACCTCCTCTCAACACCTGGACACACCTGAGCGTGTGGAGAACCTCCTCTCAACACCTGGACACACCTGAGCGTGTGGAGAACCGGAGAACCTGCTCTGAACTGTGCTTAAGGCTCGGCTTTTAGTCTGTTTCTAATAAATGAGATTTGGAACAATTGCTAAATTGTGACTTCAAGGATTTTTATTAAACTGGTTTACCCCGAGTTACCCCCCAGGTCATGGGGCAGTTACACTTTAAAAAAACTAAATTCAAACACATCTATCTCCAGGGAGAATGTTCCAAAGTGTGTTTTTAACTTTCCTTTTCCATGCCTCAAAAGAGTTTTCGTCCTGAAACATTTGTCTTCATGGTTCTTCTGGTGTTGATTCTGTTTTTTGTCCGTTTCAGTTTCTACGCAGACTTTGGGCCCCTGAACCTGGCCATGCTCTACAGATACTGCTGCAAACTCAACAAGAAGCTCAAGGTACGTCCCCTCGTCATCCAACACGGGCCGATCTGCGTCTCGTCATCCAACACGGGCCGATCTGCGTCTCGTTATCCAACACGGGCCGATCTGCGTCTCGTTATCCAACATGGGCCGATCTGCGTCTCGTTATCCAACACGGGCCGATCTGCGTCTCGTCATCCAACACGGGCCGATCTGCGTCTCGTCATCCAACACGGGCCGATCTGCGTCTCGTTATCCAACACGGGCCGATCTGCGTCTCGTCATCCAACACGGGCTTATCCGCGTCTCGTCATCCAACACGGGCTTATCCGCGTCTCGTCATCCAACACGGGCCGATCTGCGTCTCGTCATCCAACACGGGCCGATCTGCGTCTCGTTATCCAACACGGGCCGATCTGCGTCTCGTCATCCAACACGGGCCGATCCGCGTCTCGTCATCCAACACGGGCCGATCTGCGTCTCGTTATCCAACACGGGGGTTTTCTACGTGTGTCTGGTGGAATGTTCTGCGGTTACCATGGTGAAGTGAAGAGCACGTTTGAATGTTCCTGTGGTGAAGCTCGTGTCTCGTTATTTGAGCGTTTTTTCTTTACGGTTAGGTTAGCATTATTGTGTGTAAAATAATTGTCATGACAATGCATCGCGACACTTTCACAATATACTGCATCGATTCTTGATGCCAAAAATCGATTATTATTAATTAATAATTTAATAATGTAATATTTAATATAAATAAATAAATAAATAAATGCATTATTAGTTTGTTTTTTGTTTTTTTTTATAAATCCTATGCACTTTTTTCTTTGTGAAAGGGTATTGTTTGTTATGATGGTCGCTACCTCCAAAATGGCAAATGTTTGAACATCATTTTTTGTTTTAGAAAAAAATCCTCTGCACTTTTTTGTTATTGGTTTGGTTTATTTGTTTTTGTTATTAAATAAATTCAGTTATGAATTGAGTTGCTCAGAGTTCTGTATCAACTGAAGACACGACCCAGATACACAGCCACTGAGATTTAAGTTATCCTCTTTTTTTTTGGTACATTTTCACTGAAGTATGTCGAATATATTGCAATGCATCGCAATAATTCAAGTATCGTGATGCATCGTGATAGTATCGCATCGTGGCATTACTTCACAGTATTACTGCACAGTATTACTGCACAGTACTACAGACAGTACTTCACAGTACTACAGACAGTACTTCACAGTATTACTGCACAGTACTACAGACAGTACTTCACAGTACTACAGACAGTACTTCAGTCAGTACTTCAGTACTTCAGTACACAGGTCGGGGTGTTGGACTCTGAGGAACTGGAGCTGCTCCCAAAACTGGAACGTCACAATGAAACAGGAGAGAGGGAAAAGAGGAGAGGGGGAAAAGAGGAGAGGAGGGAAAAGAGGAGAGGAGGGAAAAGAGGAGAGGGGGAAAAGAGGAGAGGGGGGGAAGAGGGAACAGGAGGAGCAGGGAGGTAGAGGTAGAGAGAGGGAGTGTTTGTGTAAGGGGGGAGAGAGAAATGAGACGCCGGGAGGAAGAGGTGGATGAGTGGAGAGAGGGAGGACGGAGAAAGAGGTGGATGAGTGGAGAGAGGGAGGAAGAGGTGGATGAGTGGAGAGGGGGAGGAAGAGGTGGATGAGTGGGGAGGACGGAGGAAGAGGTGGATGAGTGGAGAGGGGGAGGACGGAGGAAGAGGTGGATGAGTGGAGAGGGGGAGGACGGAGGAAGAGGTGGATGAGTGGAGAGGGGGAGGACGGAGGAAGAGGTGGATGAGTGGAGAGAGGGAGGACGGAGGAAGAGGTGGATGAGTGGAGAGGGGGAGGACGGAGGAAGAGGTGGATGAGTGGAGAGAGGGAGGACGGAGGCAGAGGTGGATGAATGGAGAGGGGGAGGATGGAGGAAGAGGGGGATGAGGGGAGGGGGGGAGGACAGAGGAAGAGGTGGATGAATGGAGAGAGGGAGGACGGAGAGAGCAGAAGAGGTTGGAGTGACAAACGTTACGTAACACTTGGACCAAACGGTTGAACTGGTTTGAGCCGAAACAAAACATCACATGACCTCAGACTGGAATGTACGTCTGACAGGGACGAGGGCAGGTGCAGGGATGAGGGCAGGGGCAGGTGCGAGGGCAGGTGCAGGGGCAGGTGCGAGGGCAGGTGCAGGGGCAGGTGCGAGGGCAGGTGCAGGGACAAAAGTATCGAAAATCAGACACTATTCAGTATTAAAACTAATGTCGAAACCAGATCCTCATTATTCACAGGTATCGATACTAAAACGTCCCATTGACAGAACAGAACCTGCACTAGAGTACACCCATGGACCTGGTTTAGTCCTGGTTTAGTCCTGGTTTAGACCTGGTTTAGACCTGGTTTAGACCTGGGTTAGACCTGGGTTAGACCTGGTGTAGTCCTGGTGTAGTCCTGGTGTAGTCCTGGTGTAGTCCTTGTGTAGACTTGGTTTGGACCTGGTTTGGACCTGGTGTAGTCCTGGTGTAGACTTGGTTTGGACCTGGTTTGGACCTGGTTTGGACCTGGTGTAGTCCTGGTTTAGTCCTGGTGTAGTCATGGTTTAGTCCTGGTGTAGACCTGGTGTAGACCTGGTTTAGTCCTGGTTTAGACCTGGTTTAGTCCTGGTTTAGACCTGGTTTAGACCTGGTTTAGACCTGGTTTAGTCCTGGTTTAGTCCTGGTTTAGTCCTGGTTTAGACCTGGACACATGGGAATAGAAAAGAACGTTCTACCGTTTAAAGTGGAAAATCAGGATTTTGTCTTTATCGTTTTGGGATCAGAATCGGTCTCGAGTGTCGAGTCTGTTCTTGGTGTTGAAATAGTTTGAACTTTGAGTCTGGGTGAACAGTAGGGGACGGGTGGTGAGGACGGGTGCGGCGGATGGGTCCAGCGTGTGGACTGGACCTGACTATCTCGTACGGCGCTTTGTTCTCGTGGTTAATCAGTTCTAATCGTATCTCCACGTGGCGCTGAGTTTGGAGCGTAAACGTGTGTGGAGTCTGCACGTGCTCAGTGTGACTCCTCTGTCAGAACTGGTTCAGTGTCTCCTCCTTCTCCTTCCTCTCTCCTCCCTCTCTCTTCTCTCTCTCCTCGGGCTAAAAATAGATTTAAGAGTTTCATTCAGTGTCGGTCTCTCCTCTTCTTTCTCCCTCTCTCCACCTCTCTTTCCTTCTTTCTCTCCCTCTCACACTTTACTTTACTTCTCTTTCTTTCTCTTTCCCTCTTCCCTCTCTCTCTTCTCTCTCCCCCTCTCTTCTCTCGCCCTCTCTCTCTCTTTTCTCTCTCCCTCTCTCTTCTCTCTCTCTCTCTCTTCTCTCTCACCCTCTCTCTCTCTTTGTCCTCCCTCTTTTCTCTTCTCTCTCTCCCTCTCTCTCTCTTCTCTCTCTCCCTCCCTCCCTCTTTCTCTCTCTCCCTCCCTCCCTCTTCGCTCTCTCTCTCCCTCTTCTCTTTCTCTCACCCTCTCCCTCTTTTCTCTCACCCTCTCTCTTCTCTCTCTCTTCGCTCTCTCTCTCTCTCCCTCTTCTCTCTCTCTCTCCCTCTTCTCTCTCTTTTCTCTCACCCTCTCCCTCTTTTCTCTTTTCTCTCACCCTCTCTTCTCTCTCTCTCCCTCTTTTCTCTCACCCTCTCTCTCTGTCCTCTCCCCTCTTTTCTGTTCTCTCCCTCTTCTCTCTCTCTCTCCCTCTTTTCTCTCACCCTCTCCCTCTTTTCCTCTTTTCTCTCACCCTCTCTCTCTCTCTCTCTCTCCCTCTTCTCTCTCTTTTCTCTCACCCTCTCTCTCTCTTCTCTTTCTCTGTCTCTCTCTCTCTCTCTTCCTCTCTTTCCTTTCTCTCTCTCTGTCTCCTATTCTCTCTTCCTATGTTCCTCCCTCTCTCCTCCCTCTCTCCACAGGCTAAAAATAGATTTAAGAGTTTCATTCAGTGTTGCCCTTTCTCCTCCTCTTTCTCCTCCCTCTCCTTCTCTCTCCCTCTCTTTCTCCGTCTCTTTTGTTGTGTTTGCGTTTCCGTGGAGACGGTCAGTCTGGACGCTCCACATTCACAGATTCACAGAAAACCTTTACGAACGTCCGTCCTTTAAAACAAACTAAACCACGACACGCCGGACCTTTAAAAGTGACTGCGACGGGAGGGCATCTGACACACACACACACACACACACGCACACACACACACACAGTCAGTATTGATCAGTTATTTTGTTGAAATGGCCAGCAGTTACCATGGAAACACAAAACGCACACATTAACAAACAAAAAGTACAGTCCGTGAAGATGGGAAGGTTTAATGCCATACTGCGGAACATTCCAGACACGGAGAAAAGCGTTTGACGGACCCTCCACCAGAAAAGTTACAGAAGCAGCTTGAAAATAAAGCTCAGATTAAAGTCTTGAGACAGAGCAGTGCTTACAGTTAGCGTCACACCCTCAGAGAATGTTGACGGAAAGTTTTTACCATCGTGATTTTATCCAGATCTCGTCAGAGGGATGAGGGATTAGTGGGACTTGATTAAGAAAATGAATCTAATTCATTTCAGACTTTATCATTCATTCATCTCAATTAATCACGTTATAATATTTGCCCCAAAAGCAACTTTTATTTATGTAAATGTGTTTTACTGGACGACTTCATCAAATACACGTTTCTCCCAGGCCAGCCGGGAGACGTGAGCCGTGTCTCCGTTCTGAGTGTGCACAGTTTGGAGTGTGGTTTTAAGGGTGCATACGTCACTTCCGGCGCGACGACTGCTGTCCCATTTCGTTGTGTCCCATGCACAGTTAAAGGAGTACACTAATCCCTCGCTCTACCGCGGTTCACTGTTCGCGGCCTCGCTGTTTCACGTTTTTTTTTAATTTTTTATAGTGTAACTTTTTTTTATAGTGTAACATTGTGTTCTGCGTCCTGATTGGCTAAGAGACTGTAGACCTTTGCCGATTGTCCTGATAGACCAGGACTGGACCAGGTCTAAACCAGGATTAAACCACCACGTGACGCTCTTTGCTGGTTTCGTGCGGCTGGTTTGTAGTTCGGGCTGAGAGGACGCGGTTCGGGCGCCGCGGTTTGTTCTCATGCTCGCAGCCCCGGTGTACGGGCGGCCTCGCGCCGGTCGTGCTGCTCTGTCACGGATTTGACCACGATGAGGGGTGCACGTGTCGCGCACTTCTCCGGGAAGTTGGCGTCGCGTCCCGGGACGTGGCAGTGCCGTTGGATGAGCGCAGTGCTTCCTGCGGATCCAGTCACTCATGTCTCCACTCTCCTCGCGCGTCCGGCGGGGCTTCCGGAGCCGTGCTGTTTGAGTGTTTAAACGAGAGAGAAATGTGAGAAAAGGTTAATTCCAGTCTGAGAAAAGTGTATAATGTGTGTGGTGAGGCGTTAAAACATGTAGAATAATTGTAAAATATAAAGTTGTCCTACTTCGCGGATTTCTCTTATTGCGGGTTATTTCTGGAACCTAACCCCCGCGATAAACGAGGAATTACTGTAGTGTGGTTTTTTTTTATTTTAATCTGTATGGGTTTCCTTCTAAAAGTTAAGTGTGTTGACACCGGCTTACCTCTGACAGTCTCAGCTGATCCCGGTTCGGCTCGCTTTCTGGAGGTAACTTCCCTGGAACATGAAATAAAACTTGTTTTTCTTCTCAGAAATGTACCGTCCCAGAGCACGTTCATGCTCCACTGTTGTAGTGGAACTGTGTGCGTCCGTATAATTGTCGTACCCCGACACGACAAACGTTCCATGTTCGTTCCACGTGCAAACTGCGATAAAATGCGTTAATATTTTTAATGCATCATTTTCTTTCTAATTAATTGTTATTGATGCATAAATGTTCCACCACTAGAAATGTCACTTTTAATGAACCGTAGTTATGATTGTGTCTCGAAAACACACGAAAAGGTCTTTATGACAGACAGCAGCATTAATAATACATAATAATAATACATGATTATTATAATATGTAATACCACATGATAATGATACATAATATGTAATATGTAACATTTGTGTAGAGCTTTTCCAGATCCTCAGAGACGCTTGACACAACAAAGGCAAACAAAAGAAATAAAGTGAATGAAAAGTGCTTTAAAGGAAGAGTTTTCTGAGGTTTTTTTAAACCCGTGCCCCCCCCCCAGGACGTCTGTTTTCTGTTTTGTTTCTGTGTTTTTGTCATGTATAACCGTCCTCTCTCTGTGTGTGTGTTTCAGTCGTACACTCTGACTCGGAAAAGAATCGTTCACTACACGAGCTTCGACCAGAGGAAGAGGTCCAACGCCGCTGTGCTCATCGGAGGCTACGCTGTGAGTCCTGACCCCTGCATACGCCCTCGTGTGTGTGTGTGTGTGTGTGTGTGGTCGGTGTGTGTGTGTGTGTGGTCGGTGTGTGTGGTCTGTGTGTGTCGGTGTGTGTGGTCTGTGTGTGTGTGTGGTCTGTGTGTGTCGGTGTGTGTGGTCTGTGTGTGTGTGTGTGTGGTCTGTGTGTGTGTGTGTCGGTGTGTGGTCGGTCTGTGTGTGTGTGTGTGTGTGTGTGTGTGTGTGTGGTCGGTGTGTGTGTGTGTGTGGTCTGTGTGTGTGTGGTGTGTGTGGTCTGTGAGTGTGTGTGTGTGTGTGGTCAGTGTGTGTGTGTGTGTGGTCGGTGTGTGTGTGTGTCTGTGGTCAGTGTGTGTGTGTGTGTGGTCAGTGTGTGTGTGTGGTGTGTGTGGTCGGTGTGTGTGTGGTGTGTGTGGTCAGTGTGTGTGTGTGTGTGTGTGTGTGTGTGTGTGTCTGTGGTCAGTGTGTGTGTGTGTGTGGTCAGTGTGTGTGGTCGGTGTGTGTGTGGTGTGTGTGGTCGGTGTGTGTGTGTGTGTCTGTGGTCAGTGTGTGTGTGTGTGTGTGTGTGGTCAGTGTGTGTGTGTGTGTGTGTGTGTGTGTGGTCAGTGCGTGTGGTCGGTGTGTGTGTGTGTGTGTGTGTGGTCAGTGTGTGTGTGTGGTCTGTGTGTGTGTGGTCGGTGTGTGGTCGGTGTGTGTGTGTGTGTCTGTGGTCAGTGTGTGTGTGTGTGGTGTGTGTGTGGTCAGAGCTGTAGAGGAGATAAACAGGTTTAAGTTTTCATGAGTGTGGCCTCCTGCAGAGACCCTCCCCAAAGTCTTTAAAATGCATCACAACGCACTTTAACATTTTGTACTTTTATTTTACTGTTGTGCAATGCACCATTTACCTTTTTCTGCAGTATCCATTTTAAGATGAGATCAGACTTTATTGATCTCACACAGGAGAAATTCAATTGTCACATTAGCTCCAAACAGAGAAAGTGCAGCACAGTACAGTGGAGTTGTACAGTCTGATGGTGGTGGGGATGAAGGATCTGTGGTAGCGCTCCTTCTTGCACTGGGGGTGCCTCAGTCGGCTGCTGAAGGAGCTGCTCAGCACCTCAATAGTCCGGTGCAGAGGGTGAGAGGTGTTGTTCTGTGCTGCTCAGGGCCCAGCAGACGACAGCGTAGAGGAGAGCAGAGGCCACCACAGAGTCATAAAAAGTCTTGAGCAGAGGCCTGCACACTCCAAAGGACCTTAGTCTCCTCAGGAGGTGGAGGCGACTTTGGCCCTTCTTGTACAGGGCGTCGGTGTTGTGGGACCAGTCCAGTTTATTGTTGAGGTGAACACCCAGGTACTTGAAACTGTCCACAGTCTCTATGTCCTGCCCCTGGATGTTCACCGGTGAGTGAGGTAGTGGTCTCCTCCTGAAGTCCATCACCAGCTCCTTTGTCTTACTGGTGTTAAGGCTCAGGTGGTTTCGCCCACACCAGTCCACAAAGTCTCTGATGAGCGAGCGGTACTCCAGCTCATTCCCCTCTGACACACAGCCCACAATGGCCGAGTCGTCAGAGAACTTCTGTCCGTGTTGTATATGAAGTCCGAGGTGTAGATGGTGAAGAGGAAGGGTGAGAGGACAGTTCCCTGGGGGGCCCCAGTGCTGCAGACTACCACCTCTGACTCACAGCCGCACGTACTGTGGACGGTCAGTGAGGTAGTCGATGGTCCAGGCAGCGAGATGTCCATCCACTCCCGCGTCCTCCAGCTTCCCCCGCAGCAGCGCCGGCCTGATGGTGTTGAAGGCGCTGGAGAAGTCAAAGAACATGACTCTCACAGCACTCCTGGGGGTCTCTAGGTGGGTGAGCGCCTGCTGCAGCAAGTAGATGACGGCGTCCTCTACTCCTACGTTTGACTTGTAGGCAAACTGCAGCGGGTCCAGGGTGGGGCTCACCACACCACAGATGGTTTTATCCATAAACTGACACGACGTTTCACAAAATAAAGTCTCAGCAGCTTTGGGTTGTCAAAAAAGTGCACCTCAGTACTGTCAGTAATGTATTCATGTGGTCTTGGATCAAAAAAACAACATTCATTGTGTTTTGTGTAGTTTAGTTTTATTGAGGCCTTTATAGTGGTGCATTTGGTTAAATCAGGGGTGTCAAACATGCGGCCCGGGGGCCAGATCCGGCCCTCCAAGACCTTTAATCTGGCCAGCGGCTGATTTTCAAATTATTTTTCAAATATTTTTAATTATATTTAAATTTTCTATTAAAATATTGGTAATTTTCTGCGCACTTTAGCATAGCAGCGTCTCCAGCGCCTCTGTACGTGGCCCCTCCCACCAGAGCAGCACAAATGAAGACTCGCCTCTTTCCAAACGCTCTTAAAGGACCATCGTTTTGACTGTTGACCGTGACCCCCTCATCAGCAAAATGTCAAAAATGAGAAAAGTGGACGCCGAGTGCAGGATTTTCCAACAAAAATTGACTAATTCCTATTTGTTCGGGAGGTGGATGGGAAACCTGTACGCTCGGTGTGTTTGCAACAAGTGGCGGTGCTCAAGGAATATAATCTTAAACTCCACGACGAGACACGGCGTTTCCAACAATACAAGAACTTGAACGGAGAATTGAGAAGACAGAAGATAAACAAATTAAAGTCATCCCTCGTTTATCGTGGGGGTTAGGTTCCAGAAATAGCCCGCAATAAGTGAAATCCGCGAAGTAGGACAACTTTATATTATTCTACATGTTTTAAGGCTGTAAACGCCTCACCACACACATTATACACCTTTCTCAGACTGGAATTAACATTTTCTCACATTTCTCTCTTGTTTAAACACTCAAATTTTCGTAGATTTTCATCAAAATGTATTAATAATGCGCTCGGACACGTGCACCGTCACGAAACAAGGCAAAGATTTAATCCCGGTTTAGACCTGGCCTAGTCCTGGTTTAGTCCTGGTTTAGTCCTGGTTTAGTCCTGGTCTAGTTCCGGTCTAGTCCTGGTTTTACAAGTATTCTAAATGTTTTAAGGTTAAAAACGCCACACACACACATTTTCTCACATTTTTCTCTTGTTTAAACACTCAAACTTTTGTAGGTTTTCAACAAAATGTATTAATAGTGACGCAGGGGGGAGACACGGCCCCGGAAGCCCCGCCAGTGTGTGCGAGGAGCACCGCCACGTCCCTGGACGCAATCCAACGCGCACCATCCCCTTGGAGAAGCTCCACACGTTCACTATATTGCTGGACTGACGAAAACATCAGTCTGTAATAGATTTGTGTTTCTCTGCACAAATATTTGGACTTATTGCTATATTTGGGGTATATTTGCCATGAGTTTTCTGATCCGGCCCCTTTGGGATCAGAGTCGGTTGGACACGGCCCCTGGACTAGAATGAGTTTGACACTCCTGGGTTAAATCATCAGAGTTCTAATAAAGTGCTCACATGGTCTTGTATCCTGTTTTTCATATATAAATCCTGGTGTTGTTTCCAGGTGGTGTACTTGAAGAAGACCCCTGAGGAGGCCTACAGAGCGCTGGTGTCCGGCTCCAACGCCTCCTACCTCCCCTTCAGGTGAGACACTGCACCGGCTTTAAATCACCGACGTCACATTAGAAAACCAAACTGGCACACGTTTAAAGGGACAGTGTGTAAGATTTTTACCCGTTAATTACTGAAATTGAAGATACCCATTCAAAAATACAGTGTTTTCCAAGCCTTTTCACTTCCATCATGAAATCAAAGTATTCTTTTGGACTTAGATATAGTCACATAAAAGGGGGATCTTCCCCATGCAGAGGCAGCCATTTTGAATACGAGAGCCGCAGAAGGACATTTGGGCTCCGCCTTCGGCAAGGCTCGTGGTTTTGGGTAAACAACACAAGCATGCTGCCGGATCACACGTCGTAATGGATCTAACACAGATTGATCAAAGCTTGTGGTGAAATACAGAGTTTGACCTGTCCAGAGCCTTCAAAGTTAAGCAAAGTAACAAACCTCATTTTGTGCTTTTCCGTATAAAAGCCCCATGTGCTCGGGGAGTGATTGTTGTGCAGGGAAATGAATTGCATAGTCAAAAAGAGGAGACTGTAAGGTTTCATTTGATGTGTAGATTGTCATGGTACATGATTGGAAATGTGTGTTTTCATGCGAAAAGAAAAAAAAAACGGTGAATGGGACCGCGTTTTATTTATACCGTAGTTGTCGGCGAGGGCTCACACAGCGCCGGGTACGCGAGCTGTCTGCGTTACGGCGCGCCCGGGTGACCCTCGAGGTCTGCCGTAGCCAAAAGAGGAAGTGCAATAGTCAACATCCACCTATGCACCACGAATCCTACACACTGGACCTTTAAACTCTTTGGAAAACCAGAAATAGTGCGAAAAGACAAGTTAAAGCTGCATTGTGTAACTTTTCT
>JAVJIX010000282.1:552500-570000 GCA_036785185.1 Paratrypauchen microcephalus
CAGTTCATATTAATCCGCTCTACATGATCCTGGGGTTTGTATTTCGCTTGTCTCCAGTTTGATTCTTCGTGGAGCCGAACGCTGTGGGTACACATGGTCCTGGTCCTGGGACGGTCCTGGGATGGTCCTGGGACGGTCCTGGGATGGTCCTGGGACGGTCCTGGGATGGTCCTGGTCCTGGAACGGTCCTGGAACGGTCCTGGGACAGTCCTGGGACAGTCCTGGGACGGTCCCGGGACGGTCCTGGGACGGTCCTGGAACGGTCCTGGGACAGTCCTGGGACAGTCCTGGGACGGTCCTGGAACGGTCCTGGGACAGTCCTGGGACGGTCCTGGGACAGTCCTGGGACAGTCCTGGGACGGTCCCGGGACAGCAGGTGCAGTATTTGTCAGATGTTCTCTAAGTGAAGCCTCAGGTCTGGGACGGTCCTGGGATGGTCCTGGGACGGTCCTGGTCCTGGGACGGTCCTGGTCCTGGAACAGTCCTGGAACAGTCCTGGAACGGTCCCGGGACAGACGGTCCCGGGACGGTCCTGGGACGGTTCTGGTCCTGGGACAGTCCTGGGACAGTCCTGGGACGGTCCTGGGACGGTCCTGGGACGGTCCTGGGACGGTCCTGGGACGGTCCCAGGACAGCAGGTGCAGTATTTGTCAGATGTTCTCTAAGTGAAGCCTCAGGTCTGTGTAAATGAACACGCCATGAACACGCCACACCCTGTTACAGCTCCGAGTATTCTGGGACATGACTCCAGACTCTGCGCTCAGCCGAGAGACACGAGGAACAGTCGCACCAACGTGGAAAAGTCCGTCTGCGACTATATTTAGTTTAATTACAAAAACGTTTATCTTGATTATGAAGTGAGGAACGGACTCATTCCTCCTTCTCCGTTCTGAAACCACAAGGATGATGTAAAAACCCTCTTCAGACCAAACAATTTTTAACTGGTACTTTTCTATTCCCATTTGGTCTTATGCCTGTGTCATCCTGGTTTAGTCCTGGTTTAGTCCTGGTTTAGTCCCGGTTTAGTCCTGGTTTAGTCCTGGTTTAGTCCTGGTTTAGTCCTGGTTCAGACCTGGTTCAGTCCTGGTTTAGTCCTGGTTTAGTCCTGGTTTAGTCCCGGTTTAGTCCCGGTTCGCTCCTGGTTCACTCCTGGTTCACTCCTGGTTCAGTCCCGGTTTAGTCCTGGTTCAGACCTGGTTTAGTCCTGGTTTAGTCCTGGTTTAGTCCTGGTTCACTCCTGGTTCACTCCTGGTTCACTCCCGGTTCACTCCCGGTTCAGTCCCGGTTCAGTCCCGGTTCACTCCTGGTTTAGTCCTGGTTTAGTCCTGGTTCACTCCCGGTTTAGTCCTGGTTCACTCCCGGTTCAGTCCCGGTTCAGTCCCGGTTCAGTCCCGGTTCAGTCCCGGTTCACTCCTGGTTCACTCCTGGTTCACTCCCGGTTCACTCCCGGTTCAGTCCCGGTTCAGTCCCGGTTCACTCCTGGTTTAGTCCTGGTTTAGTCCTGGTTCACTCCTGGTTCAGTCCCGGTTCAGTCCCGGTTCAGTCCCGGTTTAGTCCCGGTTCAGTCCCGGTTCAGTCCCGGTTCAGTCCTGGTTTAGTCCTTGGCCCTGATTTCATGTTTGTTAAAGGAGAGGTTACAGCCAATTCCTTCTGTCAATAAAATCTTGCGGTTTGGAATAAACTTGGTCTGTTCTGTTTTATACTTTCCCGTTTTTGTTTCTAAATCAGACGAAACAAAACATTGTGATTAGTTTAATAAAAGGAGGAGGATCAATCACATTGATCTGACCATAGCGCAAACTTAAGTGTACCAGAGATGGCCAGCAGGGGGAGATGCAGGACACTTCATTCTGGCAGTTAAACTGATTTAAAATCACCGTAACTGATTTTTACCATCTTAAAAACTCGTTCCTTTTTAACAGTTTGCAGTGGTCTTTATGGATCCAGAGCATCCTGTTTATTCACCATGATGAGTTTTAGAGCGTTTCAAACTCTCACAGACCAGAGCGGCAAAGCTAACAACAACTAGCATGCTAACAGCGCACTTGAAAGGGAAGGAGTTGGTCAGTTTTGCATCTAAAACGTGATTTTAATGGGATAGTTTTTTTTTTGTTTTTTTTTATGTGACCGGGACTAAACCGGGACTAAACCAGGAGTGAACCAAGACTAAACCGGGACTAAACCGGGACTAAACCAGGAGTGAACCAAGACTAAACCGGGACTAAACCGGGACTAAACCAGGAGTGAACCAAGACTAAACCGGGACTAAACCGGGAGTGAAACAAGACTAAACCGGGACTAAACCGGGACTAAACCAGGAGTGAACCAAAACTAAACCGGGACTATCAATCAAACAAACAATATTTATAAGGCGCTTTTCATACAAAATTGTAACACAAAGCGCCCACTAAACCAGGAGTGAACCAGGACTAAACTGGGACTAAACCAGGATTATACCAGGAATGGACCAGGACTAAACTGGGACTAAACTGGGACTAAACTGGGACTAAACTGGGACTAAACCAGGAGTGAACCAGGACTAAACTGGGACTAAACTGGGACTAAACTGGGACTAAACTGGGACTAAACTGGGACTAAACCGGGACTAAACCAGGAGTGAACCAAGACTAAACCGGGACTAAACCGGGACTAAACCAGGAGTGAACCAAGACTAAACCGGGACTAAACCGGGACTAAACCAGGAGTGAACCAAGACTAAACCGGGACTAAACCGGGAGTGAACCAAGACTAAACCGGGACTAAACCGGGACTAAACCAGGAGTGAACCAAGACTAAACCGGGACTAAACCGGGACTAAACCAGGAGTGAACCAAGACTAAACCGGGACTAAACCGGGACTAAACCGGGAGTGAACCAAGACTAAACCGGGACTAAACCGGGACTAAACCAGGAGTGAACCAAAACTAAACCGGGACTATCAATCAAACAAACAATATTTATAAGGCGCTTTTCATACAAAATTGTAACACAAAGCGCCCACTAAACCAGGAGTGAACCAGGAGTGAACCAGGAGTGAACCAGGAGTGAACCAGGACTAAACCAGGACTAAACCAGGACTAAACCAGGATTATACCAGGAATGGACCAGGACTAAACTGGGACTAAACTGGGACTAAACTGGGACTAAACTGGGACTAAACCGGGACTAAACCAGGAGTGAACCAGGACTAAACTGGGACTAAATCGAGAGTGAACCTGGACTAAACTAGGACTAAACCAGGAGTGAACCGGGACTAAACCGGGACTAAACCAGGACTAAACCAAGAGTGAACCAAGACTAAACCAGGACTAAACCAGGAGTGAACCAGGACTAAACCAGGACTAAACCAAGAGTGAACCAAGACTAAACCAGGACTAAACCAGGATTATACCAGGAATGGACTAGGACTAAACCGGGTCTAAACCGGAACTAAACCAGGACTAAACCAGGACTAAACCAGGACTAAACCAGGAGTGAACCGGGACTAAACCAGGACTAAACGGGGACTAAACCAGGACTAAAGTGGCGATGTTTACAAGTGAACAGGTTAATAATAATAACAGGCGCGCAGTGATACGAGTCGAGAGAAAATAGCACCAAGCGATTATGACTTTTGACTTTTTCGTGGACAACTGTTTGTGACGCAAATATATCACTTTTTGGACAAATATTGTTTTGAGAAGAAAAACAAGCTTTATTAACTGCCCCCGCTAACTTACCGGACCTACTTTGGTCAGGTCCAGAACCGGGGCAGAACTCTGCTCAGAGGACACTGTCAGGGGTAAGTCAGTGTTAATGCACAACACTGCTGAAGGGGGCGCTGTACAGATTCACATCAAAAAACCTGAACTATCCCTTTAAATAAAGCCTTTCCCCAGGTCGTCTCTTGTGCCGAAGTGTGTGAGTGTGTGAGTGACAGAGGGTCCTCACTGTCACACTCACCTGCTCCACTCCAGAGTGTCACTGCGCTTTAGTTTGTGTGAGTGAAAAGAACGATAATCAAACCTGAACAACCCTGAGGCGTCGTGGTGTTTTCAGGGGCCGGAGCTCATCGGCTCATGGGCCCAAAAATCATTTTCTCTTCCACATTTACTCCCCCAATCCCTGCGAGCTCCTCCCACCCGTGTGACGCCTGTAACGAACACGGCGTGGAGCGTTTGGACCAATCGGAGCGAGAGCTGTTGGAGTAGGATGACCAGATTTTCACATTTTTAAAGGTCCCATGGCATGAAATTTTCACTTTCTGAGGTTTTTGAACGTTAATGTGAGCTTAATGTGAGCTCCCCTACCCCCCATCCATGGCTAAAAGTTGCGAAATGTCTAAACTGAGCATTTGCGGTCCTTTTCTGCGTTAGAAAAAAAACACAGCTCAAACGAGCGATTCTGAACAAGGCAACTATGTGACGTCACATCGAAAAATGCAGCTCCACCCCCGTCTGTGTCTACCCACCGTCTCTGTAAATCACGCCCAGAGAGTTTGGACCGCGAATGAGCTACGCAATGCGAAATGCGTTTTTTTTTTATTTGCCTGGAGGCACGACCGAGTGTTTCTAGGCTCGGAAGTCCTTTATCTGAGCCTCTGGACCTCTGAAACAGCAGTGGTTTAAGTTTATTTTCTGTGAAAATGTGGTTTTTTTTTCATTGAAATGCCTCTTTTCTTCCTTTTCTTCCTTGCTTAAAACGCGGAAGTGGGGCCAGCACAAGGAAACAAGGAACCAGCGGCACATTTGCCCCCCCACCTCCCACCCGCTCCTCTAACCTATCTCTGTCCTTCTCATTTGCATTCAAGCAACAAGGCCCAGAATGAGGTGTTCAGAGATTTTCTGACTCTGACTCTGTACATGTGTCTTTCTCATGCACTGAGTGTTGATTTTGAAGAAGGATTCATTTACAGTATTGGGGAACCATTAAGGCGCCATATAAAAACATTTTATATGGTATTTTTTTTCTCCTTAGGGTTAGGGTTTATTTGATTTTCACTTTTTCAATAGAAAAAAATAAATGAATAAATAAACACAGCAACACGTAAATACTGCCACAACATGTCAAAAAAAAAAAAAAAACAGCCTGCACAAGCATGTCTAAAGATTTGCAATAAGAAATAAGCTTAGTGACGTTTGAGATCGAGTCCTCTGTTTCATAGAAGTTTGGTCAGGACCTCAGCTGGAGCATGTTTTGGGTTGATGGGGGAAACCGGAGTGCCCGGAGGAAACCCACAGACAAACTCCACACAGAACCTTCTTGCTGTGAAGCGTGAGTGCTAGCCACTCAGCCACCGTGCCTCCAGTCTATAAAAGGCTGAAGGCTGATCTGACAGGTTATACCGCATCTCTTCAAGATGCAGACGAAATATCATATCGTAACCATGACTACCATTGGGATGTCGTGTGGCCTTCCGTTCCCTCAGAATAGGATTTTCTGTATTTTTACCAAAACAAATGACCGTTTGTTTCTCTTTACTGTTGGCAGGAACAGGTCAAGAATGGGGACACCAGGGACATTTCTTGTATAAAACTGGGACAAATCAGTGGTTTTGTATAAATCCACTGGGACGGGGGACAAATACTGGGACTGTCCCGGGGACGTCTGGACACTCTGTGCTAGAGCGAGGACAGGCTCAGTCTGACAAAGATCACTTTTAGGAGCTTTGAGGATTTAAACATTTTAAAAACTTTATGTTGTGAAAATGGAAAAGAATCGTACAGAATCCGACCTCTGTGAAAGCCGGATGCCCTGTCAGAACACGGGCGGGTTGAATTCCCATAATGCACGGGGCTCTACGGGAGAATTCTGTCTGGGCCCAAACTCCCGGAGCTGCAGTACCTGGAGGTAGACCTGCGCCATTTATTGATTAAATCGATTAATTTGAATTTACAGTTCAGGACGATGTGTTTTTATGAAAATCTTTTTTTTTTTTTTTTTTTTTTTTTTTTTTTTAAATGTGAGCGGAACTAATGCGCCGCCACGTTCTACACGGGTAAGTTAGCGGGGCGCACCCAAACAAGCTAGCATGTGAGTGAGCTAAAGCCGGAGCTTGTACCAAACAAAGGTGTTTACATCTGTTATATGGAACTGGTTCAGTTTTCTTGCGTTAGAACAAACGAGTGCTCACTGTGAGGTCTGTTCAAAAGCTGCAGCGCGACAAATGTGTCCTCGCGCCTAAAGCAGAGGCCGTGGAGTGGGAGAAGTGCAGGTCCCCACAGCGCCAGCACAGATCGTAAAAGACCTGGTGCCCATATTTACTGTGGAAAAGCCCGGATTCATTAACATGGTGAAGGTTTTGGACCCGAAGTTTGTGCTACCAAGACACAAATATTTTTCTTGTGTTGCCACAGCTGTACACAGACTGCACAAGCTACACACATGAACACAGACAGTGGCTTTTCTGCATCACTGAGGAAAAACTAAAACGCAACACTCCCCACTCCAGTCCATCTTTCCCACAAACAGGGAATCATTTAGCTCCATAAAATGCTTCTTTATAAAAGAAAGATATTTATATAACTGATTTTTTTTTTTTTTAAACAATAACAGCTTAATTGATGCAGGTGTAATGTATTTGGATACGTTCACACTGCAGGGCTTAAAGATCCCATGACATGGTGCTTCTTGATGCTTTTATATGGCTCCTTAATGGTTCCCTAATACTGTAAATGAATCCTTCTTCAAAATCAACACTCAGTGCATGAGAAACAGAGATAAGATGAGTCATAAATATCTCTCTCAAACTCTTTATTCTGGGCGTTGTTGCTTGAAAGCAAATGAGGAGAAAAGAGATGGCCAATAGTAGAGGGTGGGGGCGTGGCCAAACTCTCCGCTCAGAGCTCAGAGCCCACAGCTGATCCATTTCCTTGTTTTTGCACGGGGGAGAGATTTGAAGCGTTCCATTGAAAAATAAACACATTTCCACAGAAAATAAAATCAAACCACTGCTGTTCAAAGGTCCAGAGGCTCAGATAAAGGACTTCCGAGCCTAGAAACACTCGGACGTGCCTCCAGGCAAATAAAAAAACACATTTCTCATTGCCTAGCGCATTCGCAGTCCAAACTCTCTGGGCGTGATTTACAGAGACGCTGAGTACAGACAGACGGGGGTGGAACTGCATTTGCATTTCTTTTTTCGATCTGACGTCAATAAGGTGCCTTGTTCAAAATCGCCCGTTTGAGCTCTGATTTTTTTGTAACGCAGAAAAGGATCGCAAATGCTCAGTTTAGACATTTTACAACTTTTAACCATGGGGGGGGGGCTAAACAGGGTAGGGGAGCTCACATTAACGTTCAAAAACCTCAGAAAGTGAAAATTTCATGCCATGGGACCTTTAATGCTCAATTCTGATTTGTGAAATCGGATTTTTTTGCGAGGCCGTTCACATTTCCAGTTAAATGTGAATTGTATGTGATCTCCAGTGTGAACTTTAAACGCCCCAAAAGTGTCCCGCATGCACCTTGGAGGACACGATGACGTCACACGCAGCGAACACGCTCAATGTTTACGGAAGTCGCCTAAAGTTGCTTTCGTACCGGAGCCAGAACATGTACAGCTTATTTGTTTTAAGGAGGAGACGAGAAGGTTTTTGGCCACAGCGTTTTGTGGGGCAGCAGCAGCAACGTGTGCAGAAAGGAACGTGTGGGTGCGGAGTCACAGGCAGGAGCAGTGGGATTGCTACGTGCTTCGCCGCTTCACTGATACGAGTTTATAAACTATTTTCGCATGACGAGAAGAACATTTGTGCACATTTGTGAATGCCGACTTGTACCACTCTCACTGGAGGAAACACACTCAGGTCGGATGACCTGGCCGTTCAGACTGAAGTCACATGTCAAAAGATCGGATATGTATCGGATTTAGGAGCACATATCCAAGTGGCCTGGGTCGCATTTGAAAAAATCGGATCTGTGTCGTTCACACTGTCATTAGAAGATCAGATACAGGTCGCATAGAGGCAAAAAAATCAGATTTGGGTCGTTTCAGGCTGCAGTGTGAACGTAGCCTCTGTTTTATAAAAGAACGTTGCATTGTTTTGAGACATTTGTCTGTCATCTGTTATTTGTCTTTGAGTAGGGCAGAGAAAAATCTATTAAAATCAGATTTTTTTTTTTTTAGGCCATATGGCCTAGCTCTACCTGGAGGGTCCACTAGAGCGGGGACAGAGGGGCAGGGGCAGATCCCTGGTGAAATGGACGGAGGAAGCGCTCTGGTCTTTGGGGTTGAATAACGGCTCCACTTTCTGAAGCGACTGTGAAAAAATCTGACTTGAGTTTATTTGAACTTTGGCTGAACTTTGTGCCGGTTTTTGTTTCATGTGGACAGTTCCAGGAATTAGAGAAATAAACCACAAACCAGGTCAACAAATCTGCACCTGACACTCACCTGTCTCACCTGCCTCCAGCTCGGTGTATGTTTGAGCTAAAAAGAAGCGGATGAATTTAAGGGTTAATATTTTCAGTCTGAACAGAAACTTGGAATAGTTCCCAAGACGTGCAAGATCATCTTGGTGTATCTCAAATGACACCGCAGCATTTTGTTTTTTCTAAAGCAGGGGTGTCAAACTCATTCTGGTCCGGGGGCCGTGTTCAACCGACTCTGATCCCAAAGGGGCCGGATCAGAAAACTCATGGCAAATATACTCCAAAAACAGAAATAAGTCCAAATATTTGTGCAGAGAAATGCAAATCTATTACTCTTTCTTTCTAAAACTCTTTCTTTTACAAAATAGTATAATAATATGAACAATCTGAAACTTTAAGAAAAATGCAGTTTCAACACAAGCGTACAGGTTTCCCATTCACCTCCTGAACAAACAGGAATTAGTCAATTTTTCTTGGAAAATCCTGCACTCGGCGTCCACTTTTCTCATTTTGGACATTTTTCTGAGGGTGTCACGGTCGACAGTCAAAACGATGGTCCATTAAGAGTGTTTGGAAAGAGGCGAGTCTTCATTTGTGCTGCTCTGGTGGGAGGGGCCACGTACAGAGGCACTGGAGACGCTGCTATGCTAACATGCGCAGAAAATTACCAATATTTTCATAGAAAATATAAATAAAATAAAATATAATTAATAACTATTTGAAAAATAATTTGAAAATCAGCCAAGGGCCAGATTAAAGGTCTTGGAGGGCCGGATCTGGCCCCCGGGCCGCATGTTTGACAGTCTTTTGGCAGTGTGTGTTAATGTGTGCAATGAGTCGTCATGGTAACTGATGAACATTCTGCCGTAGAAATAGACGAAGAACACCCCAGACGTCCTGCGTTAGTCCCGTTTAAGCGTCTGACTCTTGTGTTTTGCAGGGACGCCTCGTTTGGGAATTGCACCTTCAACCTGACGGTGTTGGACTGTCTGCAGGGCGTCCGGAAGGTGAGGCGCACTTCACACTTTGACGAGACGCTTGTAAAACGAGCTGTAAAGTTAAACTGCCTCCTCGCCCCGGGGAGGAAAAAAATACTGAAAGAACAAAGATTTTAACGGCAGCTCAGGAGTCAGTGTTTGGTTTAAAGACACAACGTCACCCGGTCGCTGCTGGAGCTCGCCTCACAGCAACAAGGTCCCCGGTTCTACTCCCAGAGCTTTCAGTCTGTGTCAGTTTGACCCAAAACATGGACAACAGGTCAGGTCCAGACCAAGACTAGACCAAGATCTGGAGAACCCTCTGAAAGACGGGTCAAATGCAGGTGTAACCTGGAGACTCTGAAGGACGGGTCAAATGCAGGTGTAACCCAGGGACTCTGTAGAACAGGTCAAATGCAGGTGTAACCCAGGGACTCTGTAGAACAGGTCAAATGCAGGTGTAACCCAGGGACTCTGTAGGACGGGTCAAATGCACTGGATGAATTTCCCTCATGAGTGAATCAGTGAAAAGTCCCATTGTGTTCTGGAGCCTCTGTGTGTGTGTCTGTGTGAAACTGAAGCAGATCTGAGTTCAGTTTGGGGTCACACAGAGGACTCATCACATTACATAAGAGAAAGAGAGAGAGAAGAGGGGGAGGGGGAGAGGGAGAGAAGGGGGAGAGAGGGAGAGAGGGAGAGAAGGGGGAGAGAGGGGGAGAGGGAGAGAAGGGGGAGAGGGAGAGGGAGAGAAGGGGGAGAGGGAGAGGGAGAGAAGGGGGAGAGGGAGAGAAGGGGGAGAGGGAGAGAGAGAGAGAGAGAGAGAGAGAGAGAGCGGGAGGGAGGGAAGGGGAGAGAGAGAGAGAGAGAGAGAGAGAGAGAGAGAGAGAGAGAGAGAGAGAGAGACTGAGGGAGAGAGAGAGAGAAGGGGGAGAGAGAGAGAGACTGAGAGAGAGAGACTGAGACTGAGGAGAGAGAGAGAGAGAGAGACTGAGGAGAGAGAGACTGAGACTGAGGAGAGAGAGAGACTGAGACTGAGGAGAGAGAGAGACTGAGGAGAGAGAGAGAGAGAGACTGAGGAGAGAGAGAGAGACTGAGGAGAGAGAGAGAGAGAGACTGAGGAGAGACTGGCGAGAGAGGGAACGAGGGAAGAGGGAGAATAGAGGATGAGAGAAAACACAGATGTTGTGAAGAGAGATTGTTTTTAGAGAAAGGATTACAAAGAAGAGAGGGAGGAGAGGATGGAGAGAGGGACAGAAGAGGAACGTGTGTAAAAAGTGAAAAAGAAAAAAGTATGGGAAGAAAAAGAGTAAAATGGATATATAAAGGGGGACAAAGAAGAGAGGATGGAGATGGAAAGAGGATAGAGAAAGACGGAGGAGAGAAACGTGTGAATAAGTTAAAGTATAGAGAAAAAGAGATAGAAAGCGTTAGGGAGGATGGAGGACAGGGAGGATGGATAGAGGGATGGAGGGAGGATGGATGGAGGGAGGATAGAGGGAGGAGGGATGGAGGGATGGATAGAGGGATGACAGTGGAAGGATAGATGGAAGGAGGGATGGTGGAGGGAGGATGGATGGAGGGATGACCGTGGGAGGATAGATGGAAGGATAGCTGAATAGATGGTGGAGGAATGGATGGATGGATGATGGAAGGATGGCAGAGGGAGGAGGGATGGATGGATGGATGATGGAGGGATGGCAGTGGGAGGATGGATGGATGGATGATGGAGGGATGGCAGTGGGAGGATGGATGGATGGATTTATTTATTTATTTATTTGTTTATTTCAGGGACAGTGCATATTAATCAACATTTGCATGTAAATATGCCAGAGTTAGCCAAACGGCTAATTTTCATCCGTAGTCCCTTGACAGATGTTAGGTGTCATTTCTACATAACAAAATAAATAACATTACAAAGTTAAAATTCATGGAGGATGGAGGGATGGCAGTGGGAGGATGGATGGATGGATGGATGATGGAGGGATGGCAGTGGGAGGATGGATGGATGGATGATGGAGGGATGGCAGTGGGAGGATGGAGGGATAGATGGATGGAGGGATGGCAGTGGGAGGATGGATGGATGGATGGAGGGATGGCAGTGGGAGGATGATAGATGGAGGGATAGCAGTGGGAGGATGGATGGATGGATGGATGATGGAGGGATGGCAGTGGGAGGATGGAGGGATAGATGGATGGAGGGATGGCAGTGGGAGGATGGATGGATGGAGGGATGGCAGTGGGAGGATGATAGATGGAGGGATAGCAGTGGGAGGATGGATGGATAGATGGAGGGATGGCAGAGGGAGGATGGAGGGATGGCAGAGGGAGGATGGAGGGAGGATGGATAGAGGGATGGCAGAGGGAGGACAGAGTGGTGAGAACAGACCGTCTTTGTGCCTGAACACAAAAGCCGACGCGGCCAATCAGAGCGGCTCTTGTCGTACTTTTGTCTGTTTGCTGCGGCTCAGTCGGTCGAGCCGTCGCCCACTCACACGGAGGTCGACGGTTCGATCCCACCGCCGCTGTGCCCTCGAGCACGTCACTCGAGTATGAACGTGTGAATGTTTTCTCAGGTTATTAAAGGGCCATGACGGAGAATGTGTCGGGGGGCATTTCCTGTGATTCTTAGTAACGGTGTTCCTGATTGGACGAAAACGAGCCTGTCCGTTAGAGTTGGGCGGTATCCAAATTTTGATACCGTTAAACTGTCTCCACATTTTCCCGGGGTATACGGTATTACCGTTGCTAAGGCTAAAAAAAAAAAAAACACTTCATAGCACTACAGTGGAGTCGCCTCGCCAAATGGCAGCTTGCACCTATACCGTTCAGAAACAGAACAACAAGCATTACATAGGCCTAATGATACTGAAAACATAACAAAACATGTACAAAATTAGTAACTTTTATTAACAAATGTTTAAAGTGCAAATGCAGCAGCCAACCGATGGAACGAAATAACAAATTGTCTGTGGGCTAAAGCTAACAAACCAACAGGAATCAAATAAATAAAATACTTATCAAATAAGAAAATCTGAACAATAAATAACAAGACCTAACCGAAAATGTGCATATATAACAATAAATAATAAATAATAAATCCCGAGAACGCAGTGGAAAATACTGCTCGTTTGTATATTTTTAAAATCTATTAACATGAATCAAATAAATAAACAACTATACAACATCCCGGACCGTTTTCGTCCGTCAGAAAAAGCTACTCCTTATTGAAAATAAAAATATTAAGCTATTGAATGCAAAACCAGCATGTTCACTTTTTCCGGCTTGAGGAGGGCACGTTGTGGATTGACATCTTTGCCCGCGGTGCTGAAGACCCGTTCCGATGGAGAGCACAGGTATTTTCGGGCAACCCTCGTTCCACCAAAGAAGGTGGTCTTCATCTCCCAGAATAACAGCCTCGTGTGGAAGTTGCGTTTGAAATAAGAAACCCGAAAACTCACACTCTCCCTTGTCATTTGGCCGAAATCCGAAATGCTGCCAAATTGCAGACGTTGTGTTTTACTTTGGGACCAACTCATGGGCCTGTCATGTTGTCTTGTTTTTCTCCTCATTCTGAGCGGTAATGTCACGTGACGACGCAACATGCAGGAACTTCATTGAACGTCATCTCTCCGATAGTAATATTAGATTTAAACTGTAATAGTATTAAATTAACAAACACAACCACACATACATAAGTGCTGGACAAACAGTCTTTATTTAGGCATTAAATTAATTATAGTTAATATTATATTAGGGCAAGATTTTTTTTTTAATGACGGTAATGAATCTGATACCGTTGCTATTTTTAGATACCGCAGTATACCGTATTACCGCCCAACCCTACTGTCCGTAGATTTTGTATCTTAGACTTGGACAAAACTTTATTGATCCATTTATTGATCTATTTTCATCCGTTAGAAAATGCTTTGAAAGACATCATCTATTTCTGCCTCCGTTATCTGCATTTCCAACACACGATGCACAAAGTGAACCCCGTTTATCTCAACAAGAACAATTAAACTCCGTCACCTGCTTGTTTCCATGGAGATGTTATTGCTTTGCCTGGAATGTCCCGTAGTACGGCATTAAACAAATGTCTTGTATTTATGCTTTTGCGGTAGTTTTGAGAAATAAAACACCGTTACTACCGTGAAGGGGCCCGTTTCTCCACAGAACGTGGCCTGGTGGTGTGGCCCGCTTGTCACCATGGAGATAGTTCAATTAAATGCCGTACTGCAGAACATTCCAGGAAATAACATGGAGTTATGTGAGTGCTGTACCCAAATAATTTCCCTTGTGGATCAATGACGTTTGTCTAAGTCAAGCAGGTGACGGACCCTCCACCAGAAAAGTTACGCGGCGCAGCTTTAAATCATTTCCTCCTCGTGTTTCCAGGCGCTGCAGCACGGATTCTTCGACTTCGAGACGTTTGAGGTGGACGAGTACGAGCACTACGAGGTACGCGGACCAGCGCCGCGCGTCTGACGGATCTTCAGCGGTTTTTGTCTCGTTTTTAAACCTGTTCTTCTGATCTCCTGCAGCGAGTGGAAAACGGAGACCTGAACTGGATCGTCCCGGGGAAGTTCCTGGCCTTCAGCGGCCCGCACCCCAAAAGCAAGGTCGAGAACGGTGAGCGTGACGGTGCAGAGGAGAGATACTTTTACAGAAGACGTTTGAACAGATGATTTACTGCAGTATACTTTTTACACTTAGACTTGGACTTGGACTTTATCAACATTACTTGGACACAGTAGACACAACCTTTGGATCAGTGGACAAACGCTCGACCAGCTGAGCTACTGCCGCCCTGCCGACTCTTTATCTCAGCAGGACTGTCCTGGTTAAATAAAGGTCAATAAAATAGTATTAATATTTTCAGTATTTAGTTCAACGATCCCCAGCTCCAGGAGGGGGCGCTGCTGTCCTGTACAGAGGCACCCCAGTCCCCAGCACCCGCTTATTTTGTGTTTTAATCTATGGGATTACATTAAAATAACACTAATTTACACTCAAAACTACAAAACCGTAACGTGTACTTTTTCATGTTGTGATCGTAGTCATTTGAAGTTGTGATTGCGCCCCCTGTAGGTTACCCCCTGCACGCGCCCGAGGCCTATTTCCCATACTTCCGTAAACACAACGTGACGACGGTGATCCGGCTGAACAAGAAGATCTACGAAGCGCAGAGGTTCATCAGCGCCGGGTTTGACCACTTCGACCTCTTCTTCGTGGACGGCAGCACCCCCAGCGACGCCATCATGAGGAGGTTTCTGTCCATCTGCGAGGCCACGGACGGGGCTGTGGCCGTGCACTGTAAAGGTGAGAAAACAGGAGTGAAAACGGGACTAAACCAGGGCTAAACCAGGGCTAAACCAGGGCTAAACCGGGACTAAACCAGGGCTGAACCGGGACTAAACCAGGGCTGAACCGGGACTAAACCAGGGCTGAACCAGGGCTAAACCAGGGCTAAACCAGGGCTAAACCAGGGCTAAACCGGGACTAAACCGGGACTAAACCGGGATTAAACCGGGATTAAACCAGGACTAAACCAGGACTAAACCAGGGCTAGATCAGGGCTGAACCAGGACTAGACCAGGACTAGACCAGAGGCCCAAACCAAGTGTACATCAGGCCTAAACTGGGCTCAAACCAGGTCTGAACCAGCGACGCCATCATGAGGTAGTTTCTCTCCATCTGTGAGGGCACGGTAAAGGTGACAGAAAACAGGACTAAAACTAGATTAAACCGGGTCTAAAGTAGGACTAGAGCCGGTCTAAACCGGGGTCTAAACTGGGTCTAAACCGGGTCTAAACCAGCAGGATTGTTATAGTTTGTACTTTTGGATTTGGACTCTGGGGTGCTGGAGTATAACGTAGTGTTATATTTAAGTCCAGCAGAGGGCAGTGCAGGACAGACACTTAAACCTGCTTTATCAGTGCAGCCGGGCAGGGTCAGAACCGGCTCGGCTCATTTACACTTGCTGGTTCTGGAGCTGAAAACTGGTTCTGGCGCTGGAGCTGGGCTGTTCTAAACACAAAATGTATTTATTAACACACACAGAACCAAACAAAGTGTGTCTCTGATCTAATACAACAAAAACTCGGCTTCAGTCTGGAGGAAAAAACAAATGAAAAACTGCAGGTTAGTAAAAAAAAATGTTTTAACTGTAACACTCTGCCCTCAGGTGCAGGATTTGGGCTGGTTTAAGATTTTTTTTGGCTCTGATTGGCTGTTACCTGATGTCTGCGCTCTGATTGGCTGTTACCTGGTGTGTCTGCGCTCTGATTGGCTGTTACCTGACATGTCTGCGCTCTGATTGGCTGTGTCTCTCTGTACTTCCTGGTTTGTAGCGGGGCTGGGCAGGACGGGCACTCTGATTGGCTGTTACCTGATGAAGCATTACCGGTTCACGGCGGCGGAGACCATCGCCTGGATCAGGATCTGCAGACCGGGCTCCATCATCGGGCCCCAGCAGAACTACCTGGAGGAGTGAGTACGAGTGTGTTTTTTCCTCCTCGTTATCCCGAGATAACGAGATCATTCATTTGAGATCTCGAGAAAACGAAAGAATTATTCCGTGATTGCGAGAAAACAACTGAAACTTGACTTCTCATTCTGAACAGACGTGTTTTTGGTCATTAGAATGTCTGGAATAATAATCAGCTGATAAGGCGATATATTGATCAGGGGTTGACACAGGGGGAGATTGCATTACGTCTTTTAATTCGGGATCATTTCAAGTTTAGTCCGCGGCGCCTCCGCAGAAGACTGGCCCGGCTTCGACTTCACCGACGGAGATATAAAGTGAGGCTTCATGAAACACCGAAGCAGCTGAAGCGATTGTGCCGGAGCTGTTCGAAACTCTCCACAGTGACATCTAGTGGCGATTATGTTGGAACTACAACATCCAGAATGTTTCATGACACAGAATAACTCTTTGTTTTCTCGAGATCTTGAGTTAATTTTCTCGTTATTAAGATGGAAAATAATCATGACAGGGATTAAAGAGTTCCTTTTTTTTAGCGGATCTCTGCTTTTTTTCCAGCTGCGGGGTCATTTAAAAAAATTTTTTTTTTTACATCTGTGCAAATTGGTTGAGAAAGATTTTGGGTGTATATATATGTATAGTTGTTTTTAGGGTCGCCAACCGTCCCTTGAAAAACAGAATCGTCCTGTATTCAGAACAAAAGTACATGTCTCGTATTAAACTTCGTATTAAACTGCGGGCCGCGTGAGCCCGTGTCTGGAGCCGCGGAGCGAGCGAGTGAGCGCAGCTCTTTCACAACAGCCTGTACCATTGCGTGTACACAGGTTAAACTTTATAAAACATCCTATACCTCATCCTACCTGCCCGTGCCTCACTTAACGCGTCGCTCCTCGCTTTTTCACCTGCGCCTTTCAGCGCGCATAAGCTCCTCCTCGATGCCTCTGATTAGTGCAAAGCAAAAACAAATCCAATATATACTACTACAGGGGGTGCTCGGGTTACGACGTTTCGTGGTTACGAACGCGCCCCCATTAAAAAAAATATGTATATATTACGCGTCATTCCGTCTTGCGCGGTTTAGCGTGGTAGGAGATGTAAACAAACGCGAACGGCGCGCGGCGGAAGAATACTCTCTGTTGTGGTTGTAGGGCGGAGAAGACGGCCTCGTGTGCGTGCCCAATGTGGGCGGAAGTACCTGATGTGGGCTCTGATCTGCTCCTATGAAAGCAACAGTGATAACCAAGCAGCGTAGTGGTCTAATTATTGAGATGGAAAGGTTATTGGTGCTTTGGTTGGAAGATCAAAGGCAAAATCCGACTTACGACGAAATTCGGGTTACGACGCGTCTTAAGAACGGATCAACGTCGTAACCCGAGGACCCCCTGTAGTACCTGTTAATAAAATGTGTTTTTTTTTGTACTTTTATGTACAGTTTTACTTTATTGCTAACATATAGCATATAGAAATCCAAATTTCAGAAATTTAAAATTTTCCAGCGGGGGGGGGGGGGGCGTGACTTTCCGCTTTTTTCATGATTGGCCACTTTCATCCCTGTCATTACGAACATGGCCTCTGTCGGCTTCTGTAGCGAGAGTTTTATCTAGGAAGTTTTAGCCGATACTGATATCCGATATTAATGTTGCTTTTATCGGGCGATACCGATATTTATTTATTTTGAATTTTAATT
>JAVJIX010000282.1:575000-597500 GCA_036785185.1 Paratrypauchen microcephalus
CTCTTATTCTGTTCTGTCGTTTTACGCTCTGACTCTGTTCTGTCGTTTTACGCTCTGTTCTGTCGTTTTATGCTCTTACTCTGTTCTGTCGTTTTACGCTCTGTTCTGTCGTTTTACACTCTGTTCTGTTGTTTTACGCTCTGTTCTGTCGTTTTACGCTCTGACTCTGTTCTGTCGTTTTACGCGCTGACTCTGTTCTGTCGTTTTACGCTCTGTTCTGTGTTTTACGCTCTTTGTTCTGTCGTTTTACGCTCTGTTGTAGTTTTACGCTCTGTTCTGTCGTTTTACGCTCTGTTCTGTGTTTTACGCTCTTTGTTCTGTCGTTTTACGCTCTGTTGTAGTTTTACGCTCTGTTCTGTCGTTTTACGCTCTGTTCTGTCGTTTTGCGCTCTGACTCTTCTGTCGTTTTACGCTCTGACTCTGTTCTGTGTTTTTGCGCTCTGACTCTTCTGTCGTTTTACGCTCTGACTCTTCTGTCGTTTTACGCTCTGACTCTTCTGTCGTTTTACGCTCTGACTCTTCTGTCGTTTTACGCTCTGACTGTTCTGTCGTTTTGCGCACTGACTGTTCTGTCGTTTTACGCTCTGACTGTTCTGTCGTTTTACGCTCTGACTGTTCTGTCGTTTTACGCTCTGACTCTTCTGTCGTTTTGCGCTCTGACTCTTCTGTCGTTTTGCGCTCTGACTCTTCTGTCGTTTTGCGCTCTGACTCTTCTGTCGTTTTACGCTCTGACTCTGTTCTGTGTTTTTGCGCTCTGACTCTTCTGTCGTTTTACGCTCTGACTCTTCTGTCGTTTTGCACTCTGACTCTTCTGTCGTTTTGCGCTCTGACTCTTCTGTCGTTTTACGCTCTGTTCTGTCGTTTTACACTCTGTTCTGTCGTTTTACGCTCTGTTCTGTCGTTTTACGCTCTGACTCTGTTCTGTCGTTTTACGCGCTGACTCTGTTCTGTCGTTTTACGCTCTGTTCTGTCGTTTTATGCTCTGTTCTGTCGTTTTACGCTCTGTTCTGTCGTTTTACGCTCTGACTCTTCTGTTGTTTTGCGCTCTGACTCTGTTCTGTGTTTTTGCGCTCTGACTCTTCTGTCGTTTTACGCTCTGACTCTTCTGTCGTTTTACGCTCTGACTCTTCTGTCGTTTTACGCTCTGACTCTTCTGTCGTTTTACGCTCTGACTCTTCTGTCGTTTTACGCTCTGACTCTGTTCTGTCGTTTTACGCTCTGACTCTGTTCTGTCGTTTTACGCTCTGACTGTTCTGTCGTTTTGCGCTCTGACTGTTCTGTCGTTTTGCGCTCTGACTGTTCTGTCGTTTTGCGCTCTGACTGTTCTGTCGTTTTGCGCTCTGACTCTTCTGTCGTTTTGCGCTCTGACTCTTCTGTCGTTTTGCGCTCTGACTCTTCTGTCGTTTTACGCTCTGACTGTTCTGTGTTTTTGCGCTCTGACTCTTCTGTCGTTTTGCGCTCTGACTCTGTTCTGTCGTTTTGCGCTCTGACTCTCTTCTGTCATTTTACGCTCTGACTCTTCTGATGTTTTACGCTCTGACTCTTCTGTCGTTTTACGCTCTGACTCTTCTGTCGTTTTACGCTCTCTGTTCTGTCGTTTTACGCTCTCTGTTCTGTCGTTTTACGCTCTCTGTTCTGTCGTTTTGCGCTCTGTTCTGTCGTTTTACCTTCTGTTCTGTCGTTTTATGCTCTGTTCTGTCGTTTTGCGCTCTGACTCTTCTGTCGTTTTACGCTCTGACTCTGTTCTGTCGTTTCCTCAGAGCGATGTGGAGAGTGCAGTGACACAGGGCGACAAACTGATGGCGCTAAAGGGCAGACGGCCTCCTCGCCCGGCCACGACAGGAGCGCTCAGGTAACTATTTCACACGATGACCCCTGAGCGGCCCCTGAGCGGCCCCTGAGCGGCCCCTGTGTGACCCTTTACTCCAGTTTACTCTTTATATTTCCCTTTGGCTTTTTTGGCCCTTGTGTCGTCAAATACAAAAGAATAAAATGAAGTTTCTGAGTCTTTTCTCCAGATCTCATTTATAAACAGAACACACATTTATTTACCTTTTCAGATCAAATGTGTAAATGTACAGAACATTTTTATTTTTATCGGTCCACGTGTTAAAATACGACCCCTGGAATGTTTTTGTTTTCTGGTTTGTTTACTTATTTTACTCTTGTTTGCTCTGACTTTTTCTGCTTTCTGATTGGTTGTGGTCTGTGTGGGTGGCGTGCTGTGATTGGCTGCGGTCTGTGTGGGCGGGGCTCTCTGATTGGTTGCGGTCTGTGTGGACGGGGCTCTCTGATTGGTTGCGGTCTGTGTGGACGGGGCTCTCTGATTGGTTGCGGTCCGTGTGGACGGGGCTCTCTGATTGGTTGCGGTGTGTGTGGACGGGGTTCTCTGGTTGGCTGCGGTCTGTGTGGACGGGGCTCTCTGATTGGTTGCGGTCTGTGTGGACGGGGCTCTCTGGTTGGCTGTGGTCTGTGTGGGCGGGGCTCTGTCGGTCACAGCCTCGGTGGGCGGGGCTCCGTTCAGCAGCCTGTTGTGTGTTTCAGGGTGGAGGAGATGAAGGTGCACAGCCGGAGCTCGTCTCAGCCGCTCAGGTACGCCTCTCCACTGATCTGTCCTGGAATAAATAAAGGTTGCCATGGCGATTAGCAGGCGTATATACAGTTACAGAACGATAATCGAAGCTGAATGTGACCTCAGGATGGCGTCGTGTTGGTTCATCGGCTCATGGGCCCAAAAGTAATTTTCCGTTCCGCATTTACTTCCCCAATCCGGGCAAGCTCCTCCCACCCGCGTGACGTCTGTAACGAGCACGGCGTGGAGCGTTCGGACCAATCAGAGCGAGCGCCGCTAGAGCGGGGCGAGGCTCAGTCTGACAAAGATCTTTGAGGATTTAAACATTTAAAAAGTTCATGTTGTGAAAATAGAAAAGAATAGCACAAAAGCCGGATGCCCTGTCAGAACACGGGCAGGTTGAATTCCCAAAATGCATTGCGCCCTACGGGAGAATTCTGTCTGGCCCCAAACTCCCGCAGCTGCAGTACCTGGAGCGTCCACTAGAGCGGGGACAGAGGGGGAGGCGCTTATCCAGGTTTGATTACAGATCCATGTGTTTCCTCATCAATAACCTGCCTGAAGAGGTTTAAGATCATCCATGCATGTTTGAGTAATCTAGTGATCTCTCCTGGGCCCTATTCAAACCCTCCTTACCGTACATTACCTTCTGTGCGAGGCTCCGCCCCCAGGCTCCACACGATAATTCTCCATAAATCTACAAAAACATGACACAAAACTGAACACAACGACTGGACAAACCTGATGTGACGTGCAGGAGTTTCATTAGTGCGACGCGCGGGGGCAGAGAAACTTACTCGAATCTTTCATCTCACTCGAGGTCCAGGGCACTTCTGTACACGCCACAAGGAAAATTATTTGGACACAGCAGCTCACAGCCTATAATAATAATAATAAAGAGAAACCTATGAATTGTGTAATAAATTCTAAATAAGTAGCAGAAATAACAAGAGGCTGGTGTTATTTCAATACTAAAATACTGTATAGAAATATTGTAATAAAAATAGGGGGGGGGGGGCAATTATTTTTCCCCAGGGGCCAAATGAGAAGCGGAAAATATTGTGGAGGGCCAAAAGTTTAAAGTCGACTCTGGTTATTAAGTTTATTTCTCCGTTTAAATCAGTAAATGTCATTGTTTACAGAAGCTGTAAGTTCTGTGTTATTATTAAGTAATGAGAGAGTGACTGAATTTATTCAGTAAAATAATTCAAAACTTGCCTGGAAGAATCCATGACTCATGAGTCTGGTAACGCTTGGTCCAGAATGCGCTGCGGTTGCGCGTAGACAGACAGCTAAGTGAACCAATCAGAGATTGCGCCATCTTGATTCAAAACTGAGGAGGAACTTCCGCTGCCTAAGAGTGACTTTGCGGGCAAAGGCGGGTGCACTGACGTCACCATCTTTGAACGAATCAGAATCGCGGAGTCCGTTTGTAACCGGAGGAGCGAGAGTGGATGGAGGGTGTCCAAATGGTATCGCGCTGTAGCAAATACAGAGAGATATCATTTGGCTGGCCAGGTAAATTCAAAACAACAGTAAACGTCAAACATTTGTAACTCTTTTTCAGTCACATTAACCCCACAATGTTTTCTGAGTTTAACTTTCTTAAAGGTCCAGCAGGTTTTTGAACATTAATGTGAGCTCCCCCCCCCCCCCCCCCATGGCTAAAAGTTGTGAAATGTGTAAACTGAGCATTTGCTATCCTTTTCTGCGTTTGAAAAAAAGACAGCCCAAACGGGTGATTCTGAACAAAGAAACTTTCTGACGTCACACTCGCGGAAAGGTTTCCACCCCCCCATCTGGATGTCTACCCCACCGTCTCTGGAAATCACGCCCAGAGAGTGTGGACCGCGAACGAGCTACGAAATGCGAGATGCGTTTTTTATTTGCCTGGAGACATGTGCGAGTGTTTCCAGGCTCGGAAGTCCTTTATCCGAGCCTCCGAACCTCTGAAACAGCAGTGGTTTCATTTGATTTTCTGTGGAAATGTGTTTTTTTAATGCAACTCGTCTCATATCTTCCTCCGTGCTTAAAACACAGAAGTGGGTGACGGCGCACATCGCACCGCTAATCCAGGAAACAGCGACGTATTTAGCCACACCCCCACCCGCTGCACTGGCCTGTCTCTGTCCTCCTCATTTGCATTCAAGCAACAACGCCCAGAATAAAGTGTTTCAGAGACAGGACTTAGACCAGGACTTAGACCAGGGCTTAGACCAGGGCTTAGACCAGGACTTAGACCAGGACTTAGACCAGGACTTAGACCAGGGCTTAGACCAGGACTTAGACCAGGACTTAGACCAGGACTTAGACCAGGGCTTAGACCAGGGCTTAGACCAGGACTTAGACCAGGACTTAGACCAGGACTTAGACCAGGGCTTAGACCAGGGCTTAGACCAGGGCTTAGACCAGGGCTTAGACCAGGGCTTAGACCAGGGCTTAGACCAGGGCTTAGACCAGGGCTTAGACCAGGGCTTAGACCAGGGCTTAGACCAGGGCTTAGACCAGGACTTAGACCAGGACTTAGACCAGGGCTTAGACCAGGGCTTAGACCAGGACTTAGACCAGGACTTAGACCAGGGCTTAGACCAGGACTTAGACCAGGACTTAGACCAGGGCTTAGACCAGGGCTTAGACCAGGATTTAGACCAGGGCTTAGACCAGGACTTGTATTCCGCTCTCTGTTCATATGTCGATATGTATCTGTGGTGTTTTTCTGCACATCATTAATATTTGTTTCTGGTTAAACCTTTTGTAACCGTTAATGTTTCATCAGAGTGATAATATAATGCTGGAATACACCAACAAACTCAAACTCTGACAATAACAAAAAAATATTTAAAAAGGGTCCTGTCATCTGAAGGATCTTTTTTAAATATATATTTTAATAAAAATCAAGAGGAATTGGTAAAGTGCACAGAGAAAACATTCCCAGTGTCAGGCTAACAGATTCATGTGGTGCAGTGTTTGTCTTGGGTTGATCAGAGAATTGAATAAAGCAGCAGGTCAAACACGGTGACGGCTGCTCTGGAACGTCTCCCCGGGACAGGCCAGAGTCCTGCTGGAAACGGCCGTCATCCAGATGCAGATGAACTGTCCAAACTCGGAGCGCCGCTGGAGGATTGGGTGAACACAAAGACGACACCGAGCACGCCCTGGTTCACATCCCCTCCATGTTAAATAAAACACCGTAACCTGCTGGAGGAAGTCCAGTCCAAATAATTGTCCGTTTTTTGTTTTTTTTTGCTTTTCGCTTTTGGTGTGAACAGGGCAGAAGTTTACGTCTTTCGTATGTCTCGTGTGAACAGGGCAGAAGTTTACATCTTTCGTGTGTAAACGGGGCAGAAGTTTACGTCTTTCGTGTGTAAACGGGGCAGAAGTTTACGTCTTTCGTGTGTCTCGTGTGAACAGGGCAGAAGTTTACGTCTTTCGTGTGTGAACGGGGCAGAAGTTTACGTCTTTCGTGTGTAAACGGGGCAGAAGTTTACATCTTTCGTGTGTAAACGGGGCAGAAGTTTACGTCTTTCGTGTGTCTCGTGTGAACAGGGCAGAAGTTTACGTCTTTCGTGTGTGAACGGGGCAGAAGTTTACGTCTTTCGTGTGTCTCGTGTGAACAGGGCAGAAGTTTACGTCTTTCGTGTGTGAACGGGGCAGAGGTTTACGTCTTCCGTGTGTCTCGTGTGAACAGGGCAGAAGTTTACGTCTTTCATGTGTGAACAGGGCAGAAGTTTACGTCTTTCGTGTGTCTCGTGTGAACAGGGCAGAAGTTTACGTCTTTCGTGTGTAAACGGGGCAGAAGTTTACATGTCTCGTGTGAACAGGGCAGAAGTTTACGTCTTTCGTGTGTAAACGGGGCAGAAGTTTACGTCTTTCGTGTGTCTCGTGTGAACAGGGCAGAAGTTTACGTCTTTCATGTGTGAACAGGGCAGAAGTTTACGTCTTTCGTGTGTCTCGTGTGTTCAGGTTGTCCATGGGGATGGGTCAGGGCCCGGCATCTCCGCTCAAAGCCTCAAAGTTCCCATCATCCTCTGCTTCAGCTGCAGCCAAGCGCATCGGGAGGAGCTCGTCGGGAGCTGCGTCACAACTGCGCAGGTCTCACCACTTTCTGTTTACCCCCTCTGTACTTCCTGTTTACGCCTCTGACTTTTCACCTGACGGAGTTTTTCCTCTCTCTGTTTTCAGTTTCCTTCGTTTTATGTCTGTTTTTTGTTTATAGTGTTGGGAGTTCCAGATTCTCTCAAATGGAAACACTTAGGAACTTAGGAAACACTGGTTTTGTTTATCACAGTTTAGGCAAATACAATTGAAAAAAATAATTATAGAGTTATAATCCGTTTAACAACTATAAAGCAGCCTGTCTCCATGGAGATTTGTTTAGAATGTTCCACCATATGGCATTACGTGGTTTGTAGTTGCAAAAATACGCCATGAAAAAATACCACATTTGGACCTGGATTGGACCTGGATTAGACCTGGATTAGACCTGGATTAGACCTGGATTAGACCTGGATTAGACCTGGTTTGGACCTGGTTTGGACCTGGATTAGACCTGGTTTGGACCTGGTTTAGAAATGGATTAGACCTGGTTTAGACCTGGTTTAGAAATGGTTTGGACCTGGTTTGGACCTGGTTTAGAAATGGTTTGGACCTGGTTTGGACCTGGTTTAGACCTGGTTTAGACCTGGTTTGGACCTGGTTTGGACCTGGTTTGGACCTGGTTTGGACCTGGTTTAGACCTGGTTTAGAAATGGTTTAGACCTGGTTTGGACCTGGTTTAGAAATGGATTAGACCTTGTTTAGACCTGGTTTGGACCTGGATTATACCTGGATTATACCTGGTTTGGACCTGGTTTGGACCTGGTTTAGACCTGGTTTGGACCTGGTTTGGACCTGGTTTAGACCTGGTTTAGAAATGGATTAGAAATGGATTAGACCTGGATTAGACCTGGTTTAGACCTGGTTTGGACCTGGATTATACCTGGATTAGACCTGGTTTGGACCTGGTTTGGACCTGGTTTAGACCTGGTTTGGACCTGGTTTGGACCTGGTTTAGACCTGGTTTAGAAATGGATTAGACTTGGTTTAGACCTGGATTAGACCTGGATTAGACCTGGTTTAGACCTGGTTTGGACCTGGATTATACCTGGATTAGACCTGGTTTGGACCTGGTTTGGACCTGGTTTAGACCTGGTTTGGACATGGTTTGGACCTGGTTTAGACCTGGTTTAGAAATGGATTAGACTTGGTTTAGACCTGGATTAGACCTGGTTTGGAACTGGTTTGGACCTGGTTTGGAACTGGTTTGGAACTGGTTTGGAACTGGTTTGGAACTGGATTAGACCTGGTTTGGATGCCCGAGCCACCTCAGCTCTACTCCGACCAGACCAGCTCTAAATTGGGACTAAACCGGGTCCAAACCGGGTCCAAACCAGGTCTAAACCAGGTCCTTGGGTGTAAACTAGTCTCTGTGCTCTTATCCATGTTCTGCAGATGGTTCTAAACACATTCAGGAGGTTCTGCTCTGTCCGGTCAGTGGGACTTTTTTAATATTGATTCCTGGGAAATATGAGGATCTAGTTTCGATACCAGTTTTAGAATCGATTGTCTGATTTTTGACAACCCTGGGGCTGATCGACATTTTAACCACTATTGTGAGACAAATTAGTCAGAAAACGCCAAACGTTTGTTAAAGTAACTTAAATGTCTTTTTTTTAAGTTCATTTTCTGTCTTCAGTGTTTTTGTTTGTTTTTTTTGTTCTTAAATTGTTGGTCTGTGTCTGTTGTGACTCCGCCCCTCCCCGCCTCTGTAGCTCCGCCCTCAGCTCGCGATTGGCCAGTTCCCTGAGCGACCTGTACGCATCACTCCCTGCCTCCGCCTCCTCGTCCCTTAGCCCCGCCCCCGCGCCCCGTCTCTATGGAAACCGCCCCGAAGTCAACAACAACAACAGCAGCGTTGGTGTCGGCGGCGGCGGGCCGGGAAGCGGAGGGGGCGGGGCTCTGTACATGGGTCCGCCCTCGTCAGCCGCTGTTGCCACGACGACGGCGGGGAAGAGCCGGGAGTGGGCGGGACCTTACCGAACGCCCGGCGGGTACAGCGGGCTCAAGAGCGGGCGCTACCTGAGCCGATCTATCCCCGTAAGTCCTCACACCAGCAGCAGCAGCTCTGATTGGATCGTTTGAATCTGTCCTTCACATCTGTGCTCTGATTGGTGCTTCGTCATGTGACATTACAACACACCAGGTGACGTCATAATGTGAAGAGTTTATTAAAAACAATGTCAAATTTTAAGCTTAAATTACATTAAAAAGCATTATATTTGGCTTCTATAAATAGCTGGATATTTAAAAATTAAAACAAATCATCATATTGAGATTAAATTTTTCTAAACTCGTCTAAAAAGAAAAAAAAAATAGTCTGTTATTTTTATTCCTTAATTCCCCCGACTTTTCTCTAATCAAATTGTTGCCATTAAAATTAGAAAATGTGCTTCAGCCGGACCATTTGTTTTATTTCGTCTCTGGTGTGTTGCTCACGGTAACGGCAGCAGCTCCGATGGTTTGGGGACTCAAACATGACAGGAAGTCATTAAAGCTACCATCTGTACTTTTTTAACCCCTCACCTGACCCCTCCCCTCTCACCTGGCCCCTCCCCTCTCACCTGACCCCTCCTCCCCTCACCTGACCTCTCCCCTCTCACCTGACCCCTCCTCCCCTCACCTGGCCCCTCCCCTCTCACCTGACCCCTCCTCCCCTCACCTGACCCCTCCCCTCTCACCTGGCCCCTCCTCCCCTCACCTGGCCCCTTCCCTCTCACCTGACCCCTTCCCTCTCACCTGGCCCCTCCCCTCTCACCTGACCCCTCCCCTCTCACCTGACCCCTCCCCTCTCACCTGGCCCCTCCCCTCTCACCTGACCCCTCCCCTCTCACCTGACCCCTCCCCTCTCACCTGACCCCTCCCCTCTCACCTGGCCCCTCCCCTCTCACCTGGCCCCTCCCCTCTCACCTGACCCCTCCCCTCTCACCTGACCCCTCCCCTCTCACCTGGCTCCCTTCCCTCTCACCTGGCCCCTTCCCTCTCACCTGGCCCCTTCCCTCTCACCTGACCCCTCCCCTCTCACCTGACCCCTTCCCTCTCACCTGACCCCCTTCCCTCTCACCTGGCCCCTCCCCTCTCACCTGACCCCTCCTCCCCTCACCTGGCCCCTCCTCCCCTCACCTGGCCCCTCCCCTCCCTCACCTGACCCCTCCCCTCCCTCACCTGACCCCTCCCCTCCCTCACCTGACCCCTCCCCTCCCTCACCTGACCCCTCCTCCTCTCACCTGGCTCCTCCCCTCTCACCTGGCTCCTCCCCTCTCACCTGGCTCCTCCCCTCTCACCTGACCCCTCCCCTCTCACCTGGCCCCTCCCCACTCACCTGGCCCCTCCTCCCTCACCTGACCCCCTCCTCACTCACCTGGCCCCTCCTCTCTCACCTGACTCCTCCCCTCTCACCTGACTCCTCCCCTCTCACCTGACTCCTCCCCTCTCACCTGACTCCTCCCCTCTCACCTGACCCCCTCCTCCCTCACCTTGCCTCTCCCCTCTCACCTGGCCCCTTCCCTCTCACCTGACTCCTCCCCTCTCACCTGACTCCTCCCCTCTCACCTGGCCCCTCCCCTCTCACCTGACCCCCTCCCCTCTCATCTGGCCCCTCCCCTCTCACCTGGCCCCTCCCCTCTCACCTGGCCCCTCCCCTCTCACCTGGCCCCTTCCCTCTCACCTGACCCCTCCCCAATCACCTGACCCCCTCCCCTCTCACCTGACCCATCCTCCCCTCACCTGGCCCCTCCCCTCTCACCTGACCCCTCCTCCCCTCACCTGGCCCCTCCTCCCCTCACCTGACCCCTCCCCTCCCTCACCTGACCCCTCCCCTCCCTCACCTGACCCCTCCCCTCCCTCACCTGGCTCCTCCTCTCTCACCTGGCTCCTCCCCACTCACCTGGCTCCTCCCCACTCACCTGGCCCCTCCCCACTCACCTGACCCCCTCCTCACTCACCTGACCCCCTCCTCACTCACCTGGCCCCTCCTCACTCACCTGGCCCCTCCTCCCTCACCTGGCCCCTCCTCCCTCACCTGACCCCCTCCTCACTCACCTGACCCCCTCCTCACTCACCTGGCCCCTCCTCACTCACCTGGCCCCTCCTCTCTCACCTGACTCCTCCCCTCTCACCTGACTCCTCCCCCACACCTGACTCCTCCCCCTCACCTGACTCCTCCCCTCTCACCTGACTCCTCCCCTCTCACCTGACCCCTCCCTTCTCACCTGACCCCTCCCCTTTCACCTGACCCCTCCCCTCTCACCTGGCCCCTCCCCTCTCACCTGGCCCCTCCCCTCTCACCTGGCCCCTCCCCTCTCCCCTGGCCCCTCCCCTCTCACCTGACCCCTCCCCTCTCACTTGACTCCTCCCCTCTCACCTGACCCCTCCCCTCTCACCTGACCCCTCCCCTCTCACCTGAGTCCTCCCCTCTCACCTGAGTCCTCCCCTCTCACCTGACTCCTCCCCTCTCACCTGACTCCTCCCCTCTCACCTGACTCCTCCCCTCTCACCTGACCCCTCCCCTCTCACCTGGCCCCTCCCCTTTCACCTGGCCCCCTCCCCTCTCACCTGGCCCCTGACAGTGTGATGTGGTTAAACGGTAAGTTCGCGGGGACAAAGCTTGTTTTTCTTCTCAAAACATTTGTCCAAAAAGTGATATATTTGTGTCCCAGACAGTTGTTCCGCTAAAAATTCAGCAGCGTAATTCACATTTGCATATTTTCTCTCGATTCGTATCAGTGCGCCCAGGTTAGTATCAGCCTGTTCACTTGTAAACATGTCGCCGTAGCACATCCGCTGTAAACATCCGCTTAAAGTGAACAGGCTGATCTGTCACTTTGGACAAATGTTGTTTTGAGAAGAAAAACGAGCTTTATTAAATGTCCCCGCGAACTTACAGAACTATGTTTATGTCCCTTTAAGGAACAGAACGTACAAGTTTAAGCCCGTAAATGTGCTACATGATCTTCTGAGGGACATGCAGTGGTGACGGTTATGTCCTGAAGGTTTAACTCTCTGTGGTGTTGGTGAAAACATGATCCACTGGTGCCTCTGGGTTCTTTGTTCTGCTCTGACCTGAAGCTGCTGCTGAGACGAGGAATAGAACCTCTGTGGAGGAACCTTTATGTGTGGAGGAACCTTTATGTGTGGAGGAACATCTGTACAGGAACCTGCGTGTGGAGGAACATCTGAACAGGAACCTGTGTGTGGAGGAACATCTGAACAGGAACCTGTGTGTGGAGGAACATCTGAACAGGAACCTGTGTGTGGAGGAACATCTGAACAGGAACCTGTGTGTGGAGGAACATCTGAACAGGAACCTGTGTGTGGAGGAACCTTTATGTGTGGAGGAACATCTGAACAGGAACCTGTGTGTGGAGGAACATCTGAGTGCAGGAACCTGTGTGTGGAGGAACATCTGAACAGGAACCTCTGTGTGGAGGAACCTTTATGTGTAGAGGAACATCTGTACAGGAACCTGTGTGTGGAGGAACATCTGTACAGGAACCTGTGTGTGGAGGAACCTTTATGTGTGGAGGAACATCTGAACAGGAACCTGTGTGTGGAGGAAACCTTTATGTGTGGAGGAACATCTGAACAGGAACCTGTGTGTAGAGGAACATCTGAACAGGAACCTGTGTGTGGAGGAACCTTTATGTGTGGAGGAACATCTGAACAGGAACCTGTGTGTAGAGGAACATCTGAACAGGAACCTGTGTGTGGAGGAACCTTTATGTGTGGAGGAACATCTGAACAGGAACCTGTGTGTAGAGGAACATCTGAACAGGAACCTGTGTGTGGAGGAACCTTTATGTGTAGAGGAACATCTGTACAGGAACCATTTTCCTCGGGCTTCACAGGATTCAGACCTGATTGGACGTTTCTCGTTGACGTTTCACAAAAGAACCTTGTGAAGAACAAAAAACCTGTGAGACTGAGTGAGGGTTCTGTTCCCACAGAGATCAGAGGATCACAGAGGTCCACACCTTATTAACTACCGTGGATAGCACTCCGTCCTCACAGCGAGGAGGTTCCAGGTTCAGATGTTGTGAAAGGAGCAGGTTTAGAAGATCGATTTTCTTCTGTTCCTTTTGTTCACGACGAGGCAGATAAAAGTTAGAATATGTGTTTGTGTTCATTGTCACATGGTTTTTGCTGTTCTCCTTAAATTAATGGCAACAAAATAACAGCACGATAAATAAATACATTAAATTATATTAATAAAATATAAAATAATTTAAAAAATAAATCAAATTAAAAAATCTAATAAAAATAAATTAAATAAAATGATAAAAAAAATGAAATAAAATAAAAAATGAAATAAAATAAATAAATAAAATAAAATGATAAAAATTGAAATAAAATCAAATAAAAAATGAAATAAAATAATACAATAAAAAGTCAAATCAAATCAAAAATAAAATAATAAAATAAAATAATGAAATCAAGAAAAAAATGCATAAATAAATTAAGTAAAAGTAATAAAATAATATAAAATAATAAAAATGAAATAAAATAAAAAAAATCAAGTAAAAAAAAAATTTAAAAAAAAATAAAAAAATAAAATATAAAATAATATAAAAATCAAATCAAATAAATACATAAATAAAATAATCAAATAAAAAGTAAAATAATCAAATCAAATAAATAAATATAATAAAAATAATAAAATAAAATAAAATAAATAAATGCAGAGGATGCAGAGGTCCGGACTTTTTTCTCTGATGTTGAATTTGTCCTTTCAGAAGAGACACACTGACCAATAAATGACGTTCTCGTTTTTTCTGTTTTACTCTTTCGTGCTGAATGTTCTTATTATTTTATATATTTTCATATTTCTCTGTTTTCTGCCTGCACATGACGTTAATGCTTCATTTGGACGTGTTTTATTGTGAAAATCTAACATTGGGTGTGTCTGTGTTTCAGTCTCTTCAGTCTGAGTTCATCCAGTACTAAAGACGTGAAAACCTGAACTCCATCTCCCACAATCCTTTGCTGCTGCTCGGCGACGGACCGATGACGTGTACATACGTTTCACCAGAGATTTATTTAGATAAACGGACTTGAAGAAAAGTTTTTCTACTTTGTGACAGAGAATCTCGTATTTTTGTTTTAGAGTTTTATTTTTTAACTGAAGGATCGGACGCAGTATTCTCCATCCTGATTGGTGGATTTAAACTCCGCTCAAACGGGATGGATTTTGGAATTTAAAGGGACGGATTTTTGTCCACACTCAGGGGACGTGAATGAATGAAGCGCCTTTTGTCTTAACCCACTTTTAGATGTCAAAATAAGAAGAAGATTCTATATTTGTAGTTTTTAACACGGACTCATGTTTTTAAACTCTGTTTGCCTGGGTCATTTTACACGAGACTGAGACCGGGACCCAGACCAGGACCCAGACCGAGACCGGGACCCAGACCGGGACCCAGACCGGGACCCAGACCGAGACCGGGACCCGGACCCAGACCGGGACCGAGACCAAGACCGGGGTTAGACCAGACCGAGACAGAGACCGAGACCGGGGTTAGACCAGACCGAGACCAAGACCGAGGTTAGACCAGACCGAGACCAAGACCAGGGTTAGACCAGACCGGGACCAAGACCGAGGTTAGACCAGACCGAGACCAAGACCGAGGTTAGACCAGACCGAGACAGAGACCGAGGTTAGACCAGACCGAGACCAAGACCAGGGTTAGACCAGACCGGGACCAAGACCGGGGTTAGACCAGACCAAGACCGAGACCGGGCTTAGACCAGACCAAGACCAAGACCAAGACCGAGGTTAGACCAGACCGAGACCAAGACCGAGGTTGGACCAGACCGAGACCGGGGTTAGACCAGACCAAGACCAAGACCGAGGTTAGACCAGACCGAGACAGAGACAGAGACCGGGGTTAGACCAGACCGAGACCGGGGTTAGACCAGACCAAGACCAAGACCGAGGTTAGACCAGACCGAGACAGAGACAGAGACCGGGGTTAGACCAGACCGAGACCGGGGTTAGACCAGACCAAGACCAAGACCGAGGTTAGACCAGACCGAGACAGAGACCGAGACCGGGGTTAGACCAGACCGAGACCGGGGTTAGACCAGACCAAGACTGAGACTGTGCTTAGACCAGACCAAGACCAAGACCGAGGTTAGACCAGACCGAGACCAAGATTGGGCTTAGACCAGACCAAGACCGAGACTGGGCTTAGACCAGACCAAGACCGAGGTTAGACCAGACCGGGACCAAGACTGGGCTTAGACCAGACCAAGACCAACACCGAGGTTAGACCAGACCAAGACCAACACCGAGGTTAGACCAGACCGAGACCAACACCGAGGTTAGACCAGACCGAGACCAACACCGAGGTTAGACCAGACCGAGACCAAGACTGGGGTTAGACCAGACCAGACCAAGACCGGGCTTAGACCAGACCGAGACCGGGCTTAGACCAGACCGAGGTACAGTAATAGTCACGGGGAAATGTTTTTTCTTTGTTTGTACAGGAGGTGTTGGAGGGTCTTGAATGTGGCTGAACTTTATTTCATTTAATTCTGCTGTAAAGTTCAATATTTGTTCTGAATCTTGAGTTTAACTTCTAAGGCAGAGGCTCCACTACTTATTCCTCTGCCTGTAATGTTCCACCGTAGGGCATTAAACATCTCTCCGTTGTTTTTGTTCAATTTCCAGGTGTTTTATGGTCAAAAAAACATTCATTCGCACCAGGGACGTGCACAGGAACTGTGAGGGGCAGGGGCAAACCAACCCCCCCCAACCCCCCCATAACCAATCACAGGCTGCTCCTCGTCTTAAATATAATTATGAAAAATTACCAGTAGTGGGCTAAAATAGTCTGATTAATTAATGTACACAATATCATCTGATCTTTATCACAGCGTCTGTGTCTCACCCTGCAGTGATGTGCTCCCCTTTCCCGCTTAGTTTTCTGACCACAAAATTAGCAGCAATATTTAAATAATGGGTTGTTTGTCTGCAGGCTCGTTAGCTGTCTGATTATTTAGGCTAAACGTGGCAAACTGAACATGTATTTATGAACTTTTTTATTCAGTTCATAAACCTTCATAGTGATCATTTGTTATACATCTCAATCTCACCTTTTACGACAACGTCAAGACAACCGCGACAGTCTTTCCACATGAGGCTCGGGTCAGGTGCCGGTCGCGTGTATCAGCAGCGGGCACTGATCCCACGGCCCGGGGAAGTCCGGACGGGAGGCGCTGCTGGGGCGGCGTGCCACCTTCATCGGGTGGCCGTCCTCACACCGTCCACGGGCTGAGTCTCTATCAGAAGGACTCAGGCCCCCGATCGACACCGGGCAAGCGGACTTCTGTACGCGCCCGCCTCACAGACGGGGATTCGGCGCTGGGCTCTTCCCTCTTCTCTCGCCGCTTCTGAGGGAATCCTGGTTAGTTTCTTTTCCTCCGCTTAGTAATGTGCTTAAATTCAGCGGGTGTTCTCGTCTGATCTGAGCTCGTAGTCGGATGGAGCGGGGACGCGGGGTCCCTGGACGTGGCCGTCGCCGCCGGGGGAGTTGGAGGCGGCTTCACGGAGCTCCGGTGACCGCCGCTCGCGGACATCCCACTCCCCCTTTTACTTTCACTCTGTGTCCGAATGGAAGTGAAGGAGGCTTTTATTTTAGAAAAATGTTTTGAGTGGTGATTTTTTAACTATTTATTATTATTTTATTTCTTTATTTTTTTTCGACTCAGAAGGGCAACATAAGTCCAGGACGGCACAGGGGCAGTTGCCCGGGCAACCTGAGCGACCCCCCTGTGCACGTCCCTGGTTCGCACCATGTACGGTCCTGCTTCTCCACACATCTGACCGTTTACCGTTAAAGTGCTTAAAGAAACAAAAACGCCTTAGTAAAATAATGAGATTCAGATTTAATTTTGACGACTTTTCATCGTGTAAAGATAAAATATTTAGTTTTTACCCGAGGCACAGAAAAGTTTAACTGTGGAACATTCCAGGTCAAACAACATCTCCATGGAGACGAGAAGTTTCCGTCAGCGCGACAGAACTTCAGCTTCTGTTTTAGCTTCAGACTCCTCGAACATTAATGCCTCATGGTGGAACATTCCAGGTTTATGCAATTCCTCAGACTTGAAGCACACACTGTCCACTCTGTCCTCTCTGTCCTCTGTCCACTCTCTGTCCTCTGTCCACACTCTGTCCTCTGTCCACACTCTGTCCTCTCTGTCCACACTCTGTCCTCTGTCCACACTCTGTCCTCTGTCCACACTCTGTCCTCTCTGTCCTCTCTGTCCACACTCTGTCCTCTGTCCACACTCTGTCCACACTCTGTCCACACTCTGTCCACACTCTGTCCTCTGTCCACACTCTGTCCACACTCTGTCCTCTGTCCACACTCTGTCCTCTCTGTCCACACTCTGTCCACACTCTGTCCACACTCTGTCCACACTCTGTCCCACCTGTCCTCTGTCCACACTCTGTCCTCTGTCCACACTCTGTCCTCTGTCCACACTCTGTCCACCCTGTCCTCTGTCCACACTCTGTCCTCTGTCCACACTCTGTCCACACTCTGTCCTCTGTCCACACTCTGTCCACACTCTGTCCTCTCTGTCCACACTCTGTCCTCTGTCCACACTCTGTCCTCTGTCCACACTCTGTCCTCTGTCCACACTCTGTCCACACTGTCCCACCTGTCCTCTCTGTCCTCTGTCCACACTCTGTCCTCACTCTGTCCCACCTGTCCTACCTGTCCTCTGTCCTCTGTCCACACTCTGTCCTCTGTCCACACTCTGTCCTCTGTCCACACTCTGTCCTCACTCTGTCCTCACTCTGTCCTCTGTCCACACTCTGTCCTCTCTGTCCACACTCTGTCCTCTGTCCACACTCTGTCCTCTGTCCACACTCTGTCCTCTGTCCACACTCTGTCCTCTGTCCACACTCTGTCCTCTGTCCCACCTGTCCACTCTGTCCACTCTGTCCTCTGTCCACACACTGTCCCACCTGTCCTCTGTCCACACTCTGTCCTCTGTCCACACTCTGTCCCACCTGTCCTCTCTGTCCACTCTGTCCTCTGTCCACACTCTGTCCACCCTGTCCTCTGTCCACACTCTGTCCTCTGTCCACACTCTGTCCTCTGTCCACACTCTGTCCACACTCTGTCCTCTCTGTCCACACTCTGTCCTCTGTGTCCTCTCTGTCCACACTCTGTCCACACTCTGTCCTCTCTGTCCACACTCTGTCCACACTCTGTCCACTCTGTCCTCTGTCCACACTCTGTCCTCTCTGTCCTCTGTCTCTGATCGTGTTTCCTTCATTTGTTTTTTTTATTATGTTTAAAAACTGTTTTCAGGAGCGTCTTTGGAAAACTGTTTTTATCTTAAATTTGTTCATTTCTGTTCAGCCTAAAATCCTGGATCTGGTTTAGATCTGGTTCAGTCCTGGTTTAGTCCTGGTTCAGATCTTGTTGCTGTTTTGTCTGTTATTTTTTCGTTCAGTTTTTTATAACATGTGCAGTACACAACCGAGACTAAACCCGGACTAAACCCGGACTAAACCCGGACTAAACCCGGACTAAACCCGGACTAAACCCGGACTAAACCCGGACTAAACCCGGACTAAACCCGGACTAAACCCGGACTAAACCCGGACTAAACCCGGACTAAATTTGAAAAAGCTTGGACAGGAAACTGTGCTGTACCTTTTCACAATAAAAGCCTGTGAGACCAAACACCATTTTCTCTTTAACGTCTGATTTTCTGTCACATCGGTCCGGACCGGCCCGGACTCGGAGTTTGGGCCTGTGTCAGCTCTGTGTGAGTCTGATCCGATTGTTCTGAGGAGAAACAGAACCACAGACGTCACCGCCGCAGGGACGAGGCTGCGCCAAACCCTGATAAACACGAACGAGACGACAGAACCGCCACCGACGGTCGGAGTTTAAGTCCAGTTCTACTTTGTTTCCCTCCGTTTGTCGTTTTACTTCCTGGTTGGTCTGTTTCCTAGCAACCATACGCTCTGTTCCACCTCGTGATGTCATCAAGTGAACAGTGAACTTTTCCCTTTAGTTCAGTCGAGATCGGCGGCTCCAGGACTGAAATGATCCAGATGATTCTAGTGAAGGTGTGTGGAGTTTAAAAACACAGTGGAGCTCTTCCTGTGTCTGTTTAAGAATCGAATCGTGACGTTCAGTTTATGTGGCAAACGATTCATTTACATCACAACAATGAGACCTGGTTTAGACCCGGTTTAGTCCTGGTTTAGTCCTAGTTTAGTCCTGGTTTAGACCTGGTTTAGTCCTAGTTTAGTCCTGGTTTAGACCTGGTTCAGTCCTGGTTTAGACCCAGTTTAGTCCTGGTTTAGACCCAGTTTAGTCCTAGTTCAGTCCTGGTTTAGATCTGGTTGAGTCCTGGTTCAGTCCTGGTTTAGACCCGGTTTAGTCCTAGTTTAGTCCTGGTTTAGACCTGGTTCAGTCCTGGTTCAGACCTGGTTCAGTCCTGGTTTAGACCTGGTTTAGACCTGGTTTAGACCTGGTTCAGTCCTGGTTCAGTCCAGGTTTAGATCTGGTTTAGTCCTGGTTCAGTCCTGGTTCAGTCCTGGTTTAGTCCTGGTTCAGTCCTGGTTTAGTCCTGGTTTAGACCTGGTTCAGTCCTGGTTTAGTCCTGGTTTAGACCTGGTTCAGTCCTGGTTTAGACCTGGTTCAGTCCTGGTTTAGACCTGGTTCAGTCCAGGTTTAGATCTGGTTTAGACCTGGTTCAGTCCTGGTTTAGTCCTGGTTTAGATCTGGTTTAGTCCTGGTTTAGACCTGGTTCAGTCCTGGTTTAGACCTGGTTCAGTCCTGGTTTAGACCTGGTTCAGTCCTGGTTTAGACCTGGTTCAGACCTGGTGTAGTCCTTGTTTAGACCTGGTATCATCACATGATGACATCACAAGGTGGAACAGTGCTTTTAGAGGTTTGTTAAACTTGTGAACACAGTGACTCGGCGCTGCTTTAAATGTTCCGCACTGTGGCATTAAACCTGGAGCCTCTTTGATCCAGACTGAGCTGCTGTCATGGACACGGTTAATGCCGGACTGTGGAACATTTCATCAGAATGTCTGACCTATGACCTCTCAATCAAACAGTATTTATAAAGCTCTTTTCATCCAAAATGTAACACAAAGCTCCTCACAGTGGTTCAGGATTAGAAGATTGACTTTTATTGATCTCACACAGGAGAAGTTGTTTCTACATTTGACCCGGGACCATCCCCATGATTTTGTGGTTTAGGTTTTGACGAAACTGGAGCTCTGACCTCCTCTGAGTCAATCACAAACGATCAATATCTGAACAAACGTAAACACACACACACACACAATTACACACACAACTCAGGAGACCCCGAAGCCTACAAAGCAGCCAAGTATGACCTCAGAAAGACCATCAGGACTGCCCAGAGGGACTACAGGGAGAGAGTGGAGTCTGCCCAGCAGAGCAATGACCCGAGACGGGTGTGGCATGGGCTACGCTGCATCACTGACTACAAGGGGAGGAGCGGGCCCGTGGAACTGTCCAGCGCATCATTTCCGGACGAACTCAACACCTTCTACGCCCGGTTTGATGCAGATAACACCACGCCTGTCACCAGACCCCATGTGGACAGTGAAGACGCTGTACTTTGTTTAGACACTGCTACAGTGAGACGGGCGTTCAAGAGAGTGAATCCCCGCAAAGCACCAGGACCCGACGGCATCCCCGGACGGGTGCTGAGGGCTTGTGCTGACCAACTCGCCGGGGTGTTCACCAACATCTTCAACCTGTCTCTGAGCCAGTCTATCGTGCCCACCATCTTCAAGACCTCCACTGTAGTCCCCATCCCAAAGACCCCCACAGCATCCTGTCCTAATGACTATCGGCCCACTCACATCTGTCATCATGAAGTGCTTTGAACAAATCATTAAGAGACACATCTGTGACTCCCTCCCCGACACCCTGGACCCCCTGCAGTTTGCATATAGAGCAAAGAGGTCTACAGACGACGCTATTGCTCTAGCAGTCCACACCTCTCTCAGTCACCTGGAGAGAGGAAACACATATGTGATAATGCTCTTCATCGACTACAGCTCGGCATTCAATACCATAATCCCCCCCAAACTGGTCTCTAAGCTCACCGCCCTGGGCCTGGGGACGTCCATCTGCTGCTGGATATGGGACTTCCTCACCAACAGGCCACAGGCGGTGAGGATCGGCAGCCACGTCTCCTCCACACGTGTCCTCAGCACTGGGGCACCCCAGGGCTGTGTTCTCAGCCCTCTCCTGTACTCCCTGTTCACCTATGACTGTACCGCCAGGCACAGGTCCAACACCATCCTCAAGTTTGCTGACGACACCACCATCCTAGGCCTCATCACCAACAACGATGAGAGTGCCTACAGAGACGAGGTGAAATCACTGACCAGCTGGTGTCAGGAAAATAACCTCTCTCTGAACGTCAGCAAAACTAAGGAAATGATGGTGGACTTCAGGAGACAGCGTGTAGACCAGCATCCCCCCATCTCCATCAACAACGCTGAGGTGGAGCAGGTCAGCAGTTTTAAGTTCCTCGGGGTACACATCACTGAGGATCTGTCCTGGACACTACATACAGACACTGTGGTTAAGAAAGCCCGACAAAGACTCTACTTCCTGAGGAAGTTGAGGAAGTTTGGTATGAACACCAGCATCCTCACAAACTTCTACAGGTGCACCATCGAGAGCCTGCTGACGGGCTGCATCACAGTGTGGTATGGGAACTGCACCGCTCAGAGCCGCAAAGCACTACAGAGGGTGGTGCGAGCGGCAGAGGACATCACTGGCAGCAGTCTCCCCTCCATCCAGGACATTTACCACAGCAGGGGTCTGCGTAAGGCACGCAGCATCACTAAGGACCATACTCATCCGGCACAAGGACTCTTCTGTCTGCTACCCTCTGGTAGACGATACAGGAGCCTGCAGCACGCACAAAAACACTCAAAGACAGATATTACCCCCAAGTGTCAGACTACTGAACTCTGGATAATACTCTAAATAATACTGAACTCTCAATAATACTGCACTAAACTACTTTTCTTTATGCAGAATATGTTTACTGCTGCTGCTCTGTATGAACGTATCATGTTTGTCACTGTAAACTACTGTTACCTGTGCAATAATCTGTGCAATATTTATACTATATTATGTGCAATCTGTGAAATACTTACACCTTATTTAATCCTACCTGCACCCAGGGCCGGCCCAAGCCTTTATGGGGCCCTAAGCAGAATTTGAAACTGCACTAACAGCTGCTTTATCATTTCATAGACTACACAGTTAGTCTAAGACACCCACTGTCATCTGCCTTTTGAGTTGGTTTACGTTATGCTGTAACTTGTGTCATTATGGCTATTGTAATATAAAATATTCAGAGATATGAACTTTGTTTTTGAGACGGCTTCACAGCCGACTAGTCCACCTAGCTTATCCGACATTAAAATCACTCCTGTCGTGTTTGTTTGGTTGCGCAGCAGTTCAGTGGCAACAACCAGCAGCAAGAATTGGTTAACCTACATTGTACCAACTATGAAAATGATACAAAAAATTTTGTTTTTGTCTCTGCAATATCATATATTGATATTACCGTACTTTTCGTACTATAGAGCGCACCTGACTATAAGCCGCACCAACCAAATTTTTTTTTAAATTAATATTTGTACATATATAAGCCGCACCGGAGTATAAGCCGCAGGTGTTCACATTGTTACTTGAGATATTTACACAGAAAGATGGTACACAAAAGGGTTTTTTAAATTTTAATTAACGTAAATACCGGTACATTCGAACAGCACCTACGGCAGAAACACGGCA
>JAVJIX010000282.1:602500-627500 GCA_036785185.1 Paratrypauchen microcephalus
GACAGAGAGAGGACAGAGAGAGGGACAGAGAGAGAGGACAGAGAGACAGAGAGAGGACAGAGAGCGGGACAGAGAGAGGACAGAGAGGACAGAGAGAGGAGAGAGAGAGGGACAGAGAGAGAGGACAGAGAGAGGACAGAGAGAGGACAGAGAGACAGAGAGAGGACAGAGGGACCGAGAGGACAGAGAGACAGAGAGAGGACAGAGAGAGGGACAGAGGGACCCAGAGAGGACAGAGAGAGGGACAGAGAGAGAGGACAGAGAGAGGACAGAGGGACAGAGAGAGAACAGAGAGGACAGAGGGACAGAGAGAGGACAGAGAGAGGGACAGAGAGACAGAGAGAGGACAGAGAGAGGGACAGAGAGAGAGGACAGAGAGAGGACAGAGAGACAGAGAGAGGACAGAGAGAGGACAGAGAGAGGGACTGAGGGACTGAGAGGACAGAGAGACAGAGAGAGGACAGAGAGAGGACAGAGAGAGGGACAGAGAGAGGACCTACAGAGGGACAGAGAGAGGACAGAGAGAGGACAGAGAGAGGACCTACAGAGGGACAGAGAGAGGGACAGAGAGAGAGGACAGAGAGGACAGAGAGAGGGCAGAGAGGACAGAGGGACAGAGAGAGGGACAGAGAGAGGACAGAGAGAGGGACAGAGGGACCGAGAGGACAGAGGGACCCAGAGAGGACAGAGAGAGGGACAGAGAGAGGACAGAGAGGACAGAGAGAGGGACAGAGAGAGGACCTACAGAGGGACAGAGAGAGGAACAGAGAGAGAGGACAGAGAGGGCAGAGAGGACAGAGGGACAGAGAGAGGGACAGAGAGAGGACAGAGAGAGGGACAGAGGGACCGAGAGGACAGAGGGACCCAGAGAGGACAGAGAGAGGGACAGAGAGAGGGACAGAGAGAGGACAGAGAGGACAGAGAGAGGGACAGAGAGAGGACAGAGGGACAGAGAGAGGACAGAGGACAGAGAGAGAGGACAGAGAGAGGGACAGAGAGAGGACAGACGAGAGGGACAGAGGGACCGAGAGGACAGAGGGACAGAGGACAGAGAGAGAGGACAAAGAGAGGGACAGAGAGGACAGCGGGACAGAGAGAGGACAGAGAGGACACAAAGAGGACAGAGAGAGGACAGAGAGAGAGAGGACCTACAGAGAGACAGAGAGAGGACGGAGGGACAGAGAGAGGACAGAGAGAGGACAGAGAGAGGACCTACAGAGGGACAGAGAGAGGACCTACAGAGGGACAGAGAGAGGACGGAGGGACAGAGAGAGGACCTACAGAGGGACAGAGAGAGGACCTACAGAGGGACAGAGAGAGGACCTACAGAGGGACAGAGAGAGGACCTACAGAGGGACAGAGAGAGGACAGAGGGACAGAGAGAGGACCTACAGAGAGACAGAGAGAGGACAGAGGGACAGAGAGAGGACAGAGAGAGGACCTACAGAGGGACAGAGAGAGGACAGAGGGACAGAGAGAGGACAGAGAGAGGACCTACAGAGGGACAGAGAGAGGACAGAGAGAGGACAGAGAGAGGACAGAGAGGACAGAGAGAGGACAGAGAGAGGACAGAGAGAGGACAGAGAGACAGAGGGACAGAGAGAGGACAGAGAGACAGAGGGACAGAGAGACAGAGGGACAGAGAGAGGACAGAGGACAGAGAGAGAGGACAGAGAGAGGACAGAGAGAGGACAGAGAGACAGAGGGACAGAGAGAAGACAGAGGACAGAGAGAGAGGACAGAGAGAGGACAGAGGGACAGAGGACAGAGGACAGAGAGAGGACACAGAGGACCTCCAGTCCCACGTTCTCCTGATGAGCTGCTGGTGGTGGAGCAGATCTTTGGGACGAGTCTCTTTGGGGACAGGGACAGTACGCGACGTGTTTGGGGACAGGGACAGTACGGGACGTCTTTGGGGACAGGGACAGTACGGGACGTCTTTGAGGACAGGGACAGTCCGGGACGTCTCCAGACGCAGGGCAAATATGATGTGACTCAGATGGACTTTAGAGGCTCAGCAGCACCTCCAGGAGTCCTGCAGATGTTCCTCTGGCCCAGACCTCCAGACCTCCAGACCTTCAGACCTCCTAAACGTGGACATGAGGGGTGCCCAAGCAGTCGATCGCGAGAAATGTGTCTCTGGAGACGTTCACACTGCAGGGCTTAATGCTCAATTCAGATTTTTTTGTGAAATCCGATTTTTTTTGCGAGTTCGTTCACATTTCCAATTAAATGCGACTTGTTTGTGATCTCCAGTGTGAACTTTAAACGCCCCAAAAGTGTCCCGCATGCGCCTTGGAGGACACGACGAGGTCACATGTTCAGTGTTTACGGAAGTCGCCTAAAGTTGCTGTCGTACCGGAGCCAGAACATGTACAGCTTATTTGTTTTAAGGAGAAGGACGAGGTTTTTGGCCACGGTGTTTTGTGGGGCGGCGGCAGCAACGTCCGTAGAAATGAACGTGTTGGTGCGGAGTCGCAGACAAGAGCGGTGGGATCGCTACTGTTTCGCCGCTTCACTGACACGGAGTTCATGTACTATTTTCACATGACGAGAAGAATGTTTGTGTACATTTATGAGCGCCGACTTGTACCACTCTCACTGGAGGAAACACACTCAGGTCGGATGAACGCGACCTGGCCGTTCAGACTGAAGTCACATGCCAAAAGATCGGATATGTATCGGATTTAGGACCACATATCTTGAGCAACGTTCACACTGCAGCCTGAAGTGACCCAAATCCGATTTCCCCCCTATGCGACTTTAAAAATAGAGACAAAAAAATAGATTCAATTTGACCCATTTCGACTTTTGTGACTTGGTGCTAATTTAGCCATGAAGTTTTTAATGGAAGTATATATATATATATATATATATATATCGGTCTGTGGCGCAGAAGCCGCGCTGTGTGTTTGCGTTCGCTAAATCACGGGTTAGTAAGTGGGTGGTTCACTTACCTGGGGTTGAAGCTTATTGGCTGGTTAACTGTCAATCATGCGAGCGGCGCGGGCTGAAGCGAGCGATGTTTGTGTCTCGTCAGGACAGCGTAGGACAGATCGTCTTGTTTGACAAGGTAGGAAGATTCGACAGAACACCGGTGAGATACGCTGTTTCCATTTATTGAGCTGTTGTTTAAGTTCATTTGGTGCTACCGCTATTTATGGACATGGTTCGTATGCGTGGTTAACTTTTGTGCCGGTGTTGTGTCGCGGTGATATCAGTCTGATGTTTCACTGTCAGCTTGATAGTTTCCATGGCAACCATAGACCATAACAATTGTATGATACTAGTGTTTTTATTGTCACGGTTAGTGGATTGGGTGATTTATTTACACAACATTCATGTATTGGCAATGTATATTTGATTTGGGCTAAAATTGACTTGGCTAATTTACTTTTGTGTGAAAATACAATGTATAATCAGAATTGGTGCATTTGTGTATTTAGATACTTCTGATTTGTGTGTATAGAAATGTACTTCACACACAGATGATTTTTGTCTCAAAGGAGACAAGGAAATGTTATGAGATGGAGAGAAAGTATTAGTTCTTCAGTGTTAAGAGCTTTCTCTGATTTTCTTTTTTTGTTAAGAAAAGTTAGTTACAGACATAAAAAAGACATGTTGACTGAAGCACTAATTCTGATTCATTCTGATTTTTGCCTTTAAAAGGCAACTTGCTTGTTTTATAAGGTCTTTTTTATTTTTATATCTAACCTTATTGTTTTGTGTTGCTTGAGGTGAATGTGTTGTATTTTAAGTATGAGCAGAGTTTTTCAGTAGGCCTGGTGTTTTGTCTGTTGGACATTAAATAAACAAAAGGATACTATTTGGAAATTTAATTTCTGATTCTCTCTTTTTCTTCTCAATAACTTTAAAGCACTTGGGAGTAAAGTTGTCAATTTGTATTGAATCGAAATTAACTAAACCGAATCGAATCGAACCGGATCGTTTACTTATTTACGATTCGATTCGTCCCTGAATCGAATCGTAGCCTGTGACTCGAGATTCAAATCAAACCATTTTGTGAGTGAAAGATTCACACCCCTAATATATATATATTAGGGCTGGGAATATTAACGCGGGAATATTATATATATATTAGGGCTGGGAATATTTACGCGTTAATCGCGATTAATCGCGATTAGAGTTATGATCGCGAACAATTTTTTTAATCGCGATCAGAGTTTGCCAGCATTTTCCGCAATTCTACCATCCATATGCAGCTCATTTGGTTGTATTAATTAAACTCATTGTCGGTTAAACGCGCTATTTTGAGTTTGCTAGTATTTTGTTCCTTCTACGCATCCGTAGGCAGCTCGACCGGGCTTCAATCATTTATTTACAATTTCTCAAAGTAAGCACTATTACTGGTTCATTGTTACTTTTTCCTTTCTCTGCATTTTTTTGAAATAAAAAAAATGGTGAGAAATACTTTGCATTGTGAGTTTAACTTTAGATTCGAACGGTCTTACTGCAAGATATCAATTTTAAACATGCAAAATAAATCACGATTAATCGCGATTAACTATGAAATTTCTGAGATTAGTTGCGATCAAGAAAATTAATCGTTTGACAGCCCTAATATATATATATATATATATATATATATATATAAGTGCTCCTTACCTTCCACGGTGGTTGGTCTCTCTCTCTCATCCAGCTCGGGTCCTCTACCAGAGGCCTGGGAGCTTGAGAGTTCTGCAGTATCTTTGCTGTTCCTGTACTGCACTTTTCTGGACTGAGATGTCTGATGTTTTTCCTGGGATCTGTTGTAGCCACTCCTCCAGTTTGGGGGTTACAGCCCCGAATGCTCCGATCACCACGGGCACCACTGAAGCCTTCACCTTCCAGGCCTTCTCCAGCTCTTCCTTGAGCCCCTGGTATTTCTCTAGTTTCTCGTGTTTCTTTTTCCTGATGTTACCATCACTTGGTATTGCAGTGTCCACCACCACGGCTCTGTTCTGTTGCTTATCCACCACCACTATGTCTGGTTGGTCCATCACCATCTGTCAGTCTGTATCTGGAAGTCCCACAGGATCTTGACTGAATCAGGATCTTGATTCTCTGCAACCTTCAGAGGTGTTTCCCACCTTGACCTTGGGGTCTCCAGCCCGTACTCTGCACAGATGTTTCTGTACACTATGCCCACCACTTGGTTGTGTCACTCCATGTATGCTTTCCCTGCCAGCATCTTACACCCTGCAGTTATGTGCTGGACTGTCTCAGGAGCCTCTTTGCACAGCCTACACCTTGGGTCTCGTCTGGTGTGGTAGATCTGGGCCTCTATTGCTCAGGCCTGCTCCTGTGCTGTCTTTAGCCAGTATGCGTGGATCATATCAGGGCCCGGTGCTGTCCAATTTTTCATGCCTGAGACTCTTTCCTGAAAGTCTGCCACTGTGATGGTGACTGGATCTTGCTCAGGGAGGTTGCTGTGGTCTTTCCTCAAAGCCACCAGCCACTGTGCATCGGTGTTATGTGATGCCTCCCTTTCCCATATGCCTTTCCAGTACCTTTCAGTCTCCAGCCTTGGTGGGTCTGCTCTGGTGTTATCCCCCTGCCATTGAGCGTACACTTTCGCAGGTTGTGTTGCGAACAACCGGTTTATTCGTCTGGCCTCGTTATCTCGAGTGTACCTCTTTAGGCGGCTGGCTAAGGCTTGTAGCCTTTGCTTGGCAGTTTCGAGTGCTTCAGGTATGGGAATCTGGCTTTACCTCTTGGGTACTTGCTTTTTCATTGCACCTTTCTGGGCCTCTGACAGTTGGCTCACTTCTCTCCGCACCTGCTTGATTTTAGCCTCTAATTGTCTTTTCCATGGTGGGTATTGTCTCTCATGGCTCCCATGGTTGCTCTTATAGCCCAGCACCTCTAGGATCACTGCTGCTGAAGTGTATATCAGCTCATTGGTTTCAGGGATGGTTGTGGTAGGGATCGCTCTCAGTGCTGCATTCACATGTCCTAGGAGACTCTCAGATGGTACTTCACTGAGCCTCTGTAACTGGCGTCGGGGTTGCCTTGTGTTCATTCAGGCCATGATCTTATCTTTCAGGTCAGATGCTGCCTCGCTCAGCGTGATACTTATTGGTAGTCTGGTTAACACCTGACCATATCACAAGTGAGATATGGGTCTGGAAACTTGCTTCGAAAAATCCCGTAGCGGAGGTGTGGTTAGCGATTGCCAACGGCCGTTTATTGGGCGTTATGAATGTCTATCATTGAGCGTATACGTAAGTCCAGAGCCAATCATGTCAGTTGTCAGTTCAAACTACAAGCTTCCGTTTGTCATGTAGTACGCGTCACCGTCTTTCCACCCCTCCCCCGCTCTCTGATTGGGGCCCTAAATCTGGGACTCTCGCTTGGACGAGCTGCCAGGCCGCCTTCCAGTTCGAAACGAACGGAAGCGGCCTGGGAATTCCCAGGCTAACTTATTGGGGCTTCGTACCCGATCTCTGGTTGGGGAGTTGGTGTTAACTCCCCTCTGACCTGGCGTCCTGGCTCCCCCTTGCCGTAGCATTTGTGTTGTACCTCGTCAATCTCTAGTCCCCCGTGCTAAAGTCCAGTGACTTACCAGTTGAGCTAACCAGCCGGTATAGTCGTAAAATACTCCTTAAATACCTGTACCTTGGTATTTCATTACATATTTATTTTTTTATTATATAGTTTACTTTGCTATCCTATTAGTACTTCCTGACTATAAGTAAATTTGGTAGTAAACTTTGACTTAACATATTATCCTGTGTATTATTAAATTATTAAATGATTCTGACCTGCCTGGACATTAACATCACAGTGATAGTCATGATGGGGGAGGGCTTAGCTTAATGTCATGCAAATTAGGCAAGGAGGGCTGAAGAGAGCAAACTTTGGGAGCTTTTTTCACAGCTTTCAAAAATCTACTGTGTCTGCTTTCACATAGTGACACCTTCTTTAAATATGGTCAGGTTTTCATGTGTAAGACCTCATTGGAAAGCTTAGAATCTGTACTGTCAGAATCTGTGAATAGCTCAAAACGCCTCCGGGATCATATGTGTCCTGTTTAGCCGTGGTGGGTCACATTTTCTGCTCCTTCTCTCCATGATGTTATTCCTCTGCCTGGAATGTTCCTTACTGTGGCATTAAACTTACTCTCCTCCTCCTCCTCTTCCTCCTCTCCTCCTCTCCTCTCCACAGCTCTGCCCTCTCCTCCTCTGGTCTCAGGTCCGGTCTCAGTCCTGGTCTCGGTCCAGTCCTCGTTGGTCTGTGAGGTCCGGGACATGTACCCCCCTGAGCTCCTGGAGCTGGTCTGGATCAGGACCAACCAGACCCTGATGAGGACCAACGGGGACTCTGGGTCTACGGTGGTCCGGTCCCAACTGGACTACACCCCCCAGAGACCGGACTCCAGAGACCGAGAACCAGACCAGGACCAAGACCAAGACCTGGAGTTCATCTGCAGGGCCACGATGGACCTCCCCCACCTGAGTCCAGACCAGAGGACCGTCGAGACCAAAGTCCAAGTCCAGCTCATGTGTGAGTGGAGAGATTAGACCTGGTTTAGATCTGGTTTAGTCCTGGTTTAGATCTGGTTTAGACCTGGTTTAGATCTGGTTTAGACCTGGTTTAGTCCTGGTTTAGACCTGGTTTAGACCTGGTTTAGTCCTGGTTTAGTCCTGGTTTAGACCTGGTTTAGTCCTGGTTTAGTCCTGGTTTAGTCCTGGTTTAGACCTGGTTTAGACCTGGTTTAGTCTTGGTTTAGACCTGGTTTAGACCTGGTTTAGACCTGGTTTAGTCCTGGTTTAGACCTGGTTTAGACCTGAATAATAATTGGTCGTTTCCTCCTTTAGCCCCGCCCACAGACGTCTCCTTATTGGTCAGTCCGGAGCAGGTGCTGGAGGGGCGGAGCCTCACTCTCACCTGTCAGTCAGACGGAGCCCCGCCCCCTACACTGGTCCTGAGCAGGAACGGGGCGGAGCTTCACAGGGAGGACGCCGCCCACTTCCTGTCCTTCAACCTATCGTCTGCTCAGCTGCAAGACTCCGCCCACTACCAGTGTGAATCCACCAATCAGTACGGAGCAGCGCGGGACGCTCACGATGTCACCATCAGAGGTGAGACTTTCAGGCTTTTAGACGTTCAGACGTTCAGACGTTTAGACGTTCAGACGTTTAAATGTTCAGACGCTTAGACGTTCAGACGTTTAGATGTTCAGATGTTCAGACGCTTAAACGTTCAGATGTTTAGATGTTCAGACGTTCAGACGTTTAGACGTTCAGACGTTTAAACGTTCAGACGTTTAGATGTTCAGACGTTTAAACGTTCAGACGTTCAGACGTTCAGACGTTCAGACGTTTAAACGTTTAGACGTTCAGACGTTTAGATGTTCAGATGTTCAGACGTTTAAACGTTCAGACGTTTAAACGTTCAGACGTTTAGCTGTACAGACGTTTAGACGTTTAGACGTTTAGACGTTCAGACGTTCAGACGTTTAGACGTTTAGACGTTTAGACGTTCAGACGTTCAGATGTTCAGACGTTTAGACGTTTAGACGTTCAGACGTTTAGACGTTCAGACGTCTGCTTCAGGTTTAATGAACAGTGGAGTTTGCTTGTTCTCCCCGTGTGTGTTTCTATGGAAACATGTCCCATAATAACCCCCTCTGCTAAAGCTACAGTGTGGCACTTTTCAGCCTAAAGGTTAAAGCCTAAAATAAAAGTGTCCCTCAGCTCACCCTCTCCAGGTGAGCGTTCTTCAGCAGGTCACTGTCGCAGACTCCGGTTCTTCTCTGGTTCTGACCTGTGAGACTCAGGGCTGCTCCCAGACCCCAGTCCTGACCTGGACCAAGACCGCCGCAGACCCAGATCCCAGTTTAGACCCGGGTTTAGACCCGGGCCCGGTCCTCCTGAGGACCACAGACCAGACCGGGTCCAGGCTGGTTCTTCAGGACTTGGACCTGCAGGACTCGGGGGGCTACAGCTGTGAGGCTCAGTGCGACTCGGTGACCCGGAGCGGAAAGACCCAAGTCCAGGTCTACGGTGAGTCCAGGTCTACGTCTGGGTCTAACGCAGGAGCTCTTCATCCTCCTTTTTCTCTCTCTTCATCGTTTTTCTCCTTGTCCAGTTTTCTCTCTCTTCTCCTCCTCTGCCACTTCTCTCTCTCTCCCTTCTTTCTTTCTCTCTCTCTGTTCTTTTCTTGATTTAAACCAGGGGTACTCAATGCGTCGATCGCGATCGTCCGGTAGCTCGGGGGCCAAGTGTCAGTCGATCGTCAGGGCTTAATGCTCAATTCTGATTTTTTTGTGAAATCCCATTTCCCGGAGGACATGACGAGGTCACCTGCAGCGAGCGCGCTCAATGTTTACGAAAGTCACTGCAAGTCACGTTTCTGTAGTACTTCGGCTTCGGCTTCGCCGCTTCACTGCAGGCATGAAAATCCCTCACCTTAAGGCGAAATTTGCAGATACATTCGGGATATGTCCCTCTCTCCAGAGCTCCGGATAATTAAAGGTCCCATGGCATGAAATTTTAACTTTCTGAGGTTTTTGAACGTTAATGTGGCTCCCCTACCCTGTTTAGGGCCCCCCCATGGCTAAAAGTTGTGAAATGTGTCAACTGAGCATTTGCGGTCCTTTTCTGCGTTTGAAAAAAACACAGCTCAAATGGGCGATTCTGAACAAGGAAACTTTCTGACGTCACATTGAAGAAAAAATGCAAATGCAGTTCCACCTCCCGTCTGGATGTCTACCCACCGTCACGGCCGCAAACGAGGTACGCAATGCGAACGAGGTACGCAATGCGAAATGCGTTTTTTAATTTTCCTGGAGACACGTGAGAGTGTTTCCAGGCTCGGATGTCCTTTATCCGAGCCTCCGAACCTCTGAAACAGCAGTGGTTTAATTTTATTTTCTGTGAAAATGTGTTTTTTTCATTGAAACGCCTCTCCTTTCTTCCTTCGCGCATAAAACGCGGAAGTGGAGCCAGTGCACAGCTAAAACGAGTCAACAGCTGAGAGTTTGGCCCCCCCCACCCGCTGCACTGGCAACAACGCCCAGAATAAGGTGTTCAGAGACATATTTTGTGACCCTACTTGTGTTCATGGGTCTTTCTCATGCACTGAGTGTTGATTTTGAAGAAGGATTCATTTACAGTATTAGGGAACCATTAAGGCGCCATATAAAAGCATCAAGAAGTACCATGTCATGGGGTCTTTAAAGTCTGTGGATATACAGCGTGATACACGTGGATACGCGAACTATCGACAACACGACAAACTGTTACTACGGAGCTGACGCGTTCTTATGGGTGAGTCATATTATCATGTTATTTCTGCATCAAAGGGACAGATTAGCTGACAGCAGGGGCCCGGGACTAAACCAGGTCTAAACCAGGTCTAAACCGGGACTAAACCAGGTCTAAACCAAGACTAAACCAGGTCTAAACCAGGTCTAAACAAGGTCTAAACCAAGACTAAACCAAGACTAAACCGGGAGTAAACCAGGTAAACCAGGGTCTCGGTCAAAAAAGTTTGAGCACCCCTGATTTAAACGGTCGTGTGTTTTTCCTCTAAATCTCTGAACAGGAAGTGAGTGATTAAGTTTCATTTAAAATACCACCTCTCACCTCTCCCTCCTGCTCCTCTTTTTTCCCCTCGCTCTTCTCTCTTCTCTCTTCTCTCCCTCTTCTCCCTCTCTTCTCTCCTCCCTCTCTCTCATTTCCTTGTCCCTTGAGCTCTACATTCAAGTGTTTTTTTGCGTCTGTGGAATTCTGAAGTACAAAATATTTCTGTTGTCGTTTCTCCAGAGGTCACATATTTGGAGTAAAACCACAAAAGACAAACATTTTTAACATGAGATTCCCTTTTTATTATTTGCTATTTCCTGATCTCTGAAATCATTCTGTTCCACCTTGTGATGTCACATAGTGATACTGTTTATTGTCAAAAAACATATGTGCAGGATGCAGCGCCCCCTAGGCCCACAGTGAACGTAAAACATCTGATAAAGACAATAAACACCATGACTAAAACATCACATATACCCGTAGCAAAAGTACAAAAGGATTCCCTCATTTATCGCCGTGGTTACGTTCTAAAAATAACCCGCGATAAGCGAAATCCGCAGTCATCAACTTTATATTTTACAAATATTCTCCATGTTTTAAGGCTGTAAACGCCTCACCACACACATTCTACACTTTTTTTCAGACTGGAATTAACGTTTTCTCACATTTCTCTCTCGTTTAAACACTCAAACTTTTGTAAATGTTTTAATAGTGACGTGTATTTCACAGTTCCTCTGACTGAGCCTCTTCGTCCTGGCACCGCCCCTTTTTGTCGCGGAGAAAACTTGCAAACATACAGCACTTCAGAGTCACACTGCGATCGAACATTTATATAAATCTGGCTGAACTCATTCTGTTCTGTACAGGAGACACGGAGGAGAATGACGGACAAATCAGAAAAGGTCAACAATCCCTTAGCCAATCAGAACGCAGAACACAATGTGCATTGATACACTATTAAAAAAATTGGAATAAAAAAAATCTGCGAGGCCGCGAAAAGTGAACCGCGATATAGCGAGACAATATCAATATATTTGTATATATATAGACAATATATACAAATAAGTAAAACACACAATGTGGAGCGGAATAAAGCTCAAATGTGTCATTTAAGCAGCAGTGTCAGTGTCATTTAAGCAGCAGTGTCAGTGTCATTTAAGCAGCAGTGTCAGTGTCATTTAAGTGCCATTTAAGCAGCAGTGTCAGTGTCATTTAAGTGTCATTTAAGCAGTAGTGTCAGTGTCATTTGAGTGTCATTTAAGCAACAGTGTCAGTGTCATTTAAGTGTCATTTAAGCAGCCGTGTCTGTGTAATTTAAGTGTAATTTAAGCAGCAGTGCCAGTGTCATTTAAGCAGCATTGTCAGTGTCATTTAAGCATCAGTGTCATTTAAGCAACAGTGTCAGAGTAATTTAAGCATCAGTGTCATTTAAGTGTCATTTAAGCAGCATTGTCAGTGTCATTTAAGCAGCAGTGTCAGAGTCATTTAAGTATTGTTTAAGCAGCAGTGTCAGAGTCATTTAAGCAGCAGTGTCAGTGTCATTTAAAGGGATATGCCACCCCCAGGTCAAATTTGGGCATCTCCCCACAGTCCAGAGACTAAAATAAGTGGTGGAAAGCGTTTTCCTGCTCACCCAGCCATTGTCCGAGTCTGTCGCCACTGACCGCCGCGGTATCTGGTGCTCCTCCGCCTTAGACTGGAGTCTAACGTCGCCAGAGAAAGATTTCGGCCAAAAGGAATTAATTTGCTCGATGCGTTTCCCAATTACTTTGTGTGTAGTGCGCATTCATATCGAGTGCAAATAAATGTGCAAATCAACACGGAGAGCTTGCCTTGGTCATTTTGGGTGGGAACTATTTTCCAGTGCGTAAGAATACAGCCGTATCACGCAGTACGCTACCAGGGGAATCCCAGTTACGCACCGGGAAGGGAGTTCCCCTGTTGCACAACGTGGTGCGTGATACGGCTGTATTCTTACGCACTGGAAAATAGTTCCCACCCAAAATGACCAAGGCAAGCTCTCCGTGTTGATTTGCACATTTATTTGCACTCGATATGAATGCGCACTACACACAAAGTAATTGGGAAACGCATCGAGCAAATTAATTCCTTTTGGCCGAAATCTTTCTCTGGCTACGTTAGACTCCAGTCTAAGGCGGAGGAGCACCAGTTACCGCGGCGGTCAGTGGCGACAGACTCGGACAATGGCTGGGTGAGCAGGAAAACACTTTCCACCACTTATTTTAGTCTCTGGACTGTGGGGAGATGCCCAAATTTGACCTGGGGGTGGCATATCCCTTTAAGCAGCAGTGTCAGTGTCATTTAAGCAGCAGTGTGATTGGATTGGGAGAGAGTTGAGCATCCTGACAGCTTGGTGGATGAAGCTGTCTTTCAGTCTGCTGGTCTTGGCCCTGAGGCTCCTCAGTCTCCTTCCTGATGGCAGCAGACTGAAGAGGCAGTTGGATGGGTGGGTGGGATCACCCAGAGGGTGAGGCGGGTGAGGCGGGTGCGGTAGATGTCCTGCAGGGAGGGGAGAGAGACACCCACGATTCTCTCAGCTGCTCTCACTACTCGGTGTAGTTTTTCCGGCAGGACACGGTGCAGGTGCCATACCACACAGTGATGGTGGTGAGGACACGCACCTTCACTAGAATCATTTGGATCATTTCAGTCCTGGAGTTGATGATCTCGAATGAACTAAAGGTAAAAGGAGCTGTTCACTTGAAAAACTACCACTTGATGACATCATAAGGTAGAACAGAGCGTTTGGAGTTCTGTGGGTAAAAAAAAACAACAGAATAAACTTAAACTTACTGATGGGATTTATTTTCAAATTCAGTAAAAATCTGATGTGATGGCTAGAAATGAAGAGAGAGGAGAGGAGGAAATTCACATCTTCATTTTTCATTTGTTTTCCCAACGGAGAGTGACATTCCTCCTCCTCCTCTGCAGCGTTCCCGAGTGACCTCCCCATCCTCTTCTCCTCCTCCAGCGTTCCCCTCGGACCCTCTCGTTTCCTCCTCTGGTCCTGTGGTCCTCGCTCATGGTCTGGTCTTCTTCTGCTCCGTGTTCAGTGTTTATCCGGCGTCCCGGCTCCGGCTGCAGTGGCTGATGGGTAATGAGCTCGTTCAGAGTGAGGGCGGATTTCCTCATTCAGAGACGCTCCAGAACATCTCCTCAGAGCTGAGACTGGACCCGACCAGGCTCCTGAACCTTCTCCAGAGCCAGAGGAGCCTCCCCCAGCAGAGCCCTGAGAGGAACCAGCCCCCCCAGCAGAGCCCTGAGAGGAACCAGCCCCCCCAGCAGAGCCCTGAGAGGAACCAGCCCCCCCAGCAGAGCCCTGAGCAGAGGCTGAGCTGCAGGGCGGAGATGCTGACGGAGCAGGAGGAGGTGTGGAGGAGCCGGACCAGCTCCATTTACTTCTATGTACACAGTGAGTAACACACACACGTATGGGGGGGTTTGGATTCTGTTGAGAATCATCTTAACATGGAGGAGCAGTAGCTCTACTCTGAGCTCCTCCCGCGTGACTGAGCTCCTCACTCTATCTCTAAGGGAGCGTCCAGCCACTCTGCGGAGGAAACTCATTTCGGCCGCTTGTATCCGCGATCTCGTCCTTTCGGTCATTACCCAGAGCTCATGACCATAGGTGAGGGGAGGAACGGAGATCGACAGTAAATTGAGAGCTTTGCCTTTCGGCTCAGCTCCCTCTTCACCACAACGGTCCGGTACAGGGACCGCATCACTGCTGACGCTGCACCGATCCACCTGTCAATCTCACGCTCCATCCTCCCCTCACTCGAGAACAAGACCCCGAGATACTAGAACTCCACCTGAGGCAAGGACTCCCCACCCACCCAGAGAGGGCAAGCCACCTTTTTCCGGTCGAGAACCAAGGCCTCGGATTTGAAAGAGCTGATCCTCATCCCAGCCGCTTCACACTCGGCTGCAAACCGCCCCAGTGCACATTGGAGGTCCCGGTTCGATGAAGCCATCAGGACAACATCATCTGCAAACAGCAGAGATGAGATCCTGTGGTTCCCAAACCGGATCCCCTCCGGCCCCTGACTGCGCCTAGAAATTCTGTCCATAAATATAATGAACAGAACCGGTGACAAAGGGCAGCCCTGGCGGAGTCCAACATGCACCGGAAACAGGTCCGACTTACTACCGGCAATGCGAACACAGCTCCTGCTCCGGTCATACAGGGCCCGAACAGCCCTTAGCAAAGGGCCCCGAACCCCGTACTCCCAGAGCACCCTCCACAGGACCCCACGAGGGACACGGTCGAATGCCTTCTCCAGATCCACAAAGCACATGTGGACTGGTTTGGCAAACTCCCATGCACCCTCAAGCACCCGATGGAGAGTATAGAGCTGGTCCAGTGTTCCCCGGCCGGGACGAAAACCACACTGCTCCTCCTGAATCCGAGGTTCGACTATCGGTCGAATTCTCCTCTCCAGCACCCTGGAATAGACCTTACTGGGACGGCTGAGTGCGATTCCCTGATAGTTGGAACACACCCTCCGGTCCCCCTTCTTAAACAGAGGGACCACCACCCCGGTCTGCCAGTCCAGAGGTACTGTCCCCGACCGCCACGCGATGTTGCAGAGACGTGTCAGCCAAGACAGCCCTACAACATCCAGAGACTAAAGATAATCAGGACGGATCTCATCCACCCCCGGGGCCTTGCCACCGAGGAGCTTTCCAACCACCTCAGTGACTTCAGCCAGGGTGATGAATGAGTCCCGAGTCCACCTCCGAGTCCCCAGCCTCGACTTCCTCCTCGGAAGACGTGACGGTGGGATTGAGGAGATCCTCAAAGTATTCCTTCCACCATCCGATAACATCCCCAGTCGAGGTCAACAGCTCCCCACCCGCAGCGTAAACAGTGTTGGTGAAGCACTGCTTCCCCCTCCTGAGGCGCCGAACGGTTTGCCAGAATTTCCTTGAGGCCATCCGATAGTCCTCCTCCATGGCCTCTCCGAACTCCTCCCAACCCCGAGTTTTTGCCTCTGCTACCACCCGGGCTGCAGCACGCCGGTACCTGTCAGCTGCCTCAGGAGGCCCACAAGCCAACAAGGCCCGATAAGATTCCTTCTTCAGCCTGACAGCATTCCTTACTTCCGGTGTCCACCACCGGGTTCGGGGATTGCCGCGACGACAGGCACCACAGACCTTACGACCACAGCTACCACCAGCCACATCGACAATAGAGGCCGAGAACAAAGCCCACTCGGACTCTTATGTCTTCAGCCTCCCCTCAGCCTCCCCCGGGAGAGTTTCTCCCGGAGGTGCAAGTTGAAGGTCCCTCTGACAGAGAGCTCTGCCAAACGTTCCCAACAGACCTTCACGATACGCTTGGGCCTGCCAAGTCTCTCCGGCTTCCTCCCCCACCAGCGGACCCAACTCACAACCAGGTGGTGATTGGTTGACAGCTCTGCCCCTCTCTTCACCCGAGTGTCCAAGACACGCGGCCGGAGGTCAGATGACACGACAACAAAGTCGATCATCAGCCTCCGGCAATTATGGACAAACCGTGGCTGACACAGAAGTCCAATAACAGAACTCCGCTCAGGTTCAGATCAGGGAGGCCGTTCCTCCTGATCACCCCACTCCACGTGTCACTGTCGCTGCCCACGTGGGCGTTGAAGTCCCCCAGAACAACGTGTTCAGTAGTATGCAGTAGTACACAGTAGTACTCAATAGTACTCAGTAGTATGCAGTAGTATGCAGTAGTACTCAATAGTACTCAGTAGTATGCAGTAGTACTCAGTAGTATGCAGTAGTATGCAGTAGTACTCAATAGTACTCAGTAGTATGCAGTAGTACTCAGTAGTACTCAGTAGTACTCAGTAATATGCAGTAGTATGCAGTAGTATGCAGTAGTACTCAATAGTACTCAGTAGTATGCAGTAGTACTCAGTAGTATGCAGTAGTATGCAGTAGTACTCAATAGTACTCAGTAGTATGCAGTAGTACTCAGTAGTATTTCTCTCCCACAGCCCCGCCCACAGACGTCTCCTTATTGGTCAGTCCGGAGCAGGTGCTGGAGGGGCGGAGCCTCACTCTCACCTGTCAGTCAGACGGAGCACCGCCCCCTACACTGGTCCTGAGCAGAAATGGGGCGGAGCTTCACAGAGAGGACGCCGCTCACTTCCTGTCCTTCAACCTATCGTCTGCTCAGCTGCAAGACTCCGCCCACTACCAGTGTGAATCCACCAATCAGTATGGAGCAGCGCGGGACGCTCACGACGTCACCGTCAGAGGTGAGACGTCCAGACGTTTTTTTAAAAATGTTTTATCATTTTAAATCAGCCCTCTGACCCCCGTGGATCATTCTGTTCTAATTTGGACATTTTAAATCACAATATTGATCGAAAACTAAATCAGAAGAAAACTGCTGTGTCCAACAGACAACAAGGAACCAGGACTAAACCAGGACTAAACCAGGACTAAACCGGGACTAAACCAGGACTAAACCGGGACTACACCAGGACTACACCATGACCGAGCCAGGACCGAACCAGGACCAAACCAGGACTAAACCAGGACTAAACCGGGACTAAACCGGGACTAAACCAGGACTAAACCGGGACTACACCAGGACTACACCATGACCGAGCCAGGACCGAACCAGGACCAAACCAGGACTAAACCAGGACTAAACCGGGACTAAACCGGGACTAAACCGGGACTAAACCAGGAATAAACCAGGACTAAACCGGGACTAAACCGGGACTAAACCGGGACTAAACCGGGACTACACCAGGACTACACCATGACCGAGCCAGGACCGAACCAGGACCAAACCAGGACTAAACCAGGACTAAACCGGGACTAAACCGGGACTAAACCAGGACTAAACCGGGACTACACCAGGACTACACCATGACCGAGCCAGGACCGAACCAGGACCAAACCAGGACTAAACCAGGACTAAACCGGGACTAAACCGGGACTAAACCAGGACTAAACCGGGACTACACCAGGACTACACCATGACCGAGCCAGGACCGAACCAGGACCAAACCAGGACTAAACCAGGACTAAACCGGGACTAAACCGGGACTAAACCGGGACTAAACCAGGAATAAACCAGGACTAAACCGGGACTAAACCGGGACTAAACCGGGACTAAACCGGGACTACACCAGGACTACACCATGACCGAGCCAGGACCGAACCAAGACCAAACCAGGACTAAACCAGGACTAAACCGGGACTAAACCGGGACTAAACCGGGACTACACCAGGACTAAACCAGGACTAAACCGGGACTAAACCGGGACTAAACCGGGATTACACCAGGACTACACCTGGACCGAACCAGGACCGAACCAGGACTAAACCAGGACTAAACCGGGACTAAACCAGGACCAAACTGGGACTACACCAGGACCGAACCAGGACCGAACCAGGACCAAACCAGGACTAAACCAGGACTAAACCAGGACTAAACCAGGACTAAACCGGGACTAAACCAGGACTAAACCCGGACTAAACCAGGACTAAACCGGGACTAAACCAGGACCAAACTGGGACTACACCAGGACCGAACCAGGACCGAACCAGGACCAAACCAGGACTAAACCAGGACTAAACCAGGACTAAACCAGGACTAAACCGGGACTAAACCAGGACTAAACCAGGACTAAACCGGGACTAAACCAGGACTAAACCAGGACTAAACCAGGACTAAACCGGGACTAAACCAGGAATAAACCAGGACTACACCAGGACTAAACCAGGACTAAACCGGGACTAAACCGGGACTAAACCGGGACTAAACCGGGATTACACCTGGACCGAACCAGGACCGAACCAGGACCGAACCAGGACCAAACCAGGACTAAACCAGGACTAAACTGGGACTACACCAGGACCGAACCAGGACCAAACCAGGACTAAACCAGGACTAAACCAGGACTAAACTGGGACTACACCAGGACCGAACCAGGACCAAACCAGTACTAAACCGGGACTAAACCGGGACTAAACCAGGACCAAACTGGGACTACACCAGGACCGAACCAGGACCGAACCAGGACCGAACCAGGACCAAACCAGGACTAAACCAGGACTAAACTGGGACTACACCAGGACCGAACCAGGACCAAACCAGGACTAAACCAGGACTAAACTGGGACTACACCAGGACCGAACCAGGACCAAACCAGGACTAAACCAGGCTGTGGGCCCCTTACACTAGAGCAGAACATTTTTTTTTTAACATTTGGACCAAAATGCGACTGTCTGGGCGACATGGAGCAGAAAATATATGTTGATATATTTTGTTAATCTCGATATCTGTACAGGAACAATGACCAACCAAACACTACCGCAAAAACAAATATGCCAAATTCCACAAGGTCTTCTTTTATTGAAGACTCCATCCAGGTTCAGTCCAGGTTCAGTCCAGGTTTGGCCCTGGTCTAGTCCTGGTCTAGTCCTGGTCTAGTCCTGGTCTAGTCCTGGTCTAGTCCAGGTTTAGTCCAGGTTCAGTCCAGGTTTGGCCCTGGTCTAGTCCTGGTCTAGTCCTGGTCTAGTCCTGGTCTAGTCCAGGTTTAGTCCAGGTTCAGTCCAGGTTTGGCCCTGGTCTAGTCCTGGTCTAGTCCTGGTCTAGTCCTGGTTTAGTCCTGGTTTAGTCCTGGTCTAGTCCTGGTTTAGTCCTGGTTTAGTCCTGGTCTAGTCCTGGTTTAGTCCTGGTCTAGTCCTGGTTTAGACCTGGTTTAGTTCTGGTTTAGTCCTGGTTTAGTCCTGGTTTAGTCCTGGTTTAGTCCTGGTTTTGTGAGCTGGGTGATGTGTTCAGGGACCCCCTGTAAACATGGATCAGGTTAAATTGTTTTAAAGTCGCTTTGACCCAAAATAATGAAGTCATCCCTGAAAAACCCAAACTCATTTTCTTCAAAAGAATTCTCCAAACCAAAATAAATCCTGGGAAGAGGAGTTTGTTTTAATCCACAAGGGACAAAGAGTTCGGACTTTTATAGTTTAAACCTGAAGATCTGATGGCATCCTCATTTAGTCCTGTTTTAGTCCTGCTTTAGTCCTGGTTTAGTCCTGGTTTAGTCCTGGTTTAGACCTGGTTTAGTCTTGGTTTAGTCCTGGTTTAGTCCTGGTTTAGTCCCGGTTTAGTCCTGGTTTAGTCCTGTTTTAGTCCTGCTTTAGTCCTGGTTTAGTCCTGGTTTAGTCCTTGTTTAGTCCTGCTTTAGTCCTGGTTTAGTCCTGGTTTAGTCCTGGTTTAGTCCTTGTTTAGTCCTGCTTTAGTCCTGGTTTAGTCCTGGTTTAGTCCTTGTTTAGTCCTGCTTTAGTCCTGGTTTAGTCCTTGTTTAGTCCTGCTTTAGTCCTGGTTTAGTCCTGGTTTAGTCCTGTTTTAGTCCCGGTTTAGTTCTGCTTTAGTCCTGGTTTAGTCCTGCTTTAGACTTGCTTTAGTCCTGCTTTAGCCCTGCTTTAGTCCTGCTTTAGTCCTGGTTTAGACCTGCTTTAGCCCTGCTTTAGTCCTGCTTTAGTCCTGCTTTAGTTCTGCTTTAGTCCTGGTTTAGTCCCGGTTTAGTCCTGCTTTAGTCCTGGTTTAGTCCCGGTTTAGTCCTGCTTTAGTCCTGCTTTAGTCCTGCTTTAGTCCTGGTTTAGACCTGCTTTAGCCCTGCTTTAGTCCTGCTTTAGTCCTGCTTTAGTCCTGCTTTAGTTCTGCTTTAGTCCTGGTTTAGTCCCGGTTTAGTCCTGCTTTAGTCCTGGTTTAGTCCCGGTTTAGTCCTGCTTTAGTCCTGCTTTAGTCCTGCTTTAGTCCTGCTTTAGTCCTGGTTTAGTCCCGGTTTAGTCCTGCTTTAGTCCCGGTTTAGTCCCGCTTTAGTCCCGCTTTAGTCCTGCTTTAGTCCCGCTTTAGTCCTGGTTTAGTCCCGGTTTAGTCCCGCTTTAGTCCCGCTTTAGTCCCGGTTTAGTCCTGGTCTAGTCCTGGTCTAGTCCTGGTCTAGTCCTGGTCTAGTCCTGGTTTTGTGAGCTGGGTGATGTGTTCAGGGACCCCCTGTAAACATGGATCAGTTTAAAGGTCCCATGACATGGTACTTCTTGATGCTTTTATATGGCTCCTTAATGGTTCCCTAATACTGTAAATGAATCCTTCTTCAAAATCAACACTCAGTGCATGAGAAACAGAGATAAGATGAGAAAGAGTATTTTTTCTCTCTCTGAACACTCTATAATGGGCGTTGTTGCTTGAATGCAAATGAGGAGAAAAGAGCTGGCCAATAGTAGAGGGTGGGGGCGTGGCCAAACTCTCTGCTCTCGCTCTGAGCTCTCAGCTGATCCATTTCCGTGTTTTTGCACGGGGGGAGAGATTTGAAGCGTTCCATTGAAAAATAAACACATTTCCACAAAAAAATAAAATTAAACCACTGCTGTTCAAAGGTCCAGAGGCTCAGATAAAGGACTTCCGAGCCTAGAAACACTCGGACGTGCCTCCAGCCAAATAAAAAAACGCATTTCGCATTGCCTAGCGCATTCGCAGTCCAAACTCTCTGGGCGTGATTTACAGAGACGCTGAGTACAGACAGACGGGGGTGGAACTGCATTTGCATTTCTTTTTTCGATCTGACGTCAATAAGGTGCCTTGTTCAAAATCGCCCGTTTGAGCTCCAATTTTTTGTAACGCAGAAAAGGGTCGCAAATGCTCAGTTTAGACATTTCACAACTTTTAACCATGGGGGGGGGGCTAAACAGGGTAGTGGAGCTCACATTAACGTTCAAAAACCTCAGAAAGTGAAAATTTCATGCCATGGGACCTTTAAATTGTTTTAAAGTCGCTTTGACCCAAAATAATGAAGTCATCCCTGAAAAAAACAAACTCATTTTCTTCAAAAGAATTCTCCAAACCAAAATAAATCCTGGGAAGAGGAGTTTGTTTTAATCCACAAGGGACAAAGAGTTCGGACTTTTATAGTTTAAACCTGAAGATCTGATGGCATCCTCATTTAGTCCTGTTTTAGTCCTGTTTTAGTCCTGCTTTAGTCCCGGTTTAGTCCCGGTTTAGTCCTGGTTTAGTCTTGGTTTAGACCTGGTTTAGACCTGGTTTAGTCCCGGTTTAGTCTTGGTTTAGACCTGGTTTAGACCTTGTTTAGTCCCGGTTTAGACCTGGTTTAGTCCTGGTTTAGTCCCGGGCCCCTGCTGTCAGCTAATCTGTCCCTTTGATGCAGAAATAACATGATAATATGACTCACCCATAAGAACTAGTGCTGTCAGGCGATTAAAAAAATTAATCTAATTAATTACATGATTTGTAATTAATTAATCTAATTAATCGCATTTTTTAAATAATTTTTTTAGGTGGTTTATTGTGCTCTCCCACAGTGCAAAAAGGTGTCAAATGTGTGATTTATAGTGGTACAATGAAAAGACTGCAGACTTCCCCTTTAAATCTAAGTTTTTCACTCACTCTCTTTGTCTCCACTGTAAACATGACAAGACCCCCATTCCCCCTCCCACATTATGTAACATTCATTGGAAAGCTCATTTACACCATTCCACTAATACATGGCAAATACATATTTCTGGTGCCAAAAGGTGAGCACGTACAGCAGCTTTCATGCAACGTCAATAAATAATATTGTAATGACCTGGGTTAATGGTGTCTGTGCCTTTAAGGGGTTGGCTGTTGGGCGCATGCGTGGGACAGGTGTGGGTGTTAATGTTGAGTGAGTCCGAACTTCTGTTTAATAAAGTTCATTGGAGAATAAGAGAAGCCTGGAGTCATTACAATATACAAGGCTTCAAATATACAGAGAATACAAATAAAATTACTCGTGGCTCACATGAGCCCCGGAACCCATGAGGAGGATTTAAACTCCCGGTGTGGATGTGTCCGGACCATCGCACCACGGGAGGAGGGAGGAGGGAGGAGGCAGCAGCGCGGGGGTGAGTAAATGATCGGGTTTAGCGTGATTTAGCGTGATGGGCAAAACTGACTAAGTCAAAACTTCTAAGTGTGCAGCCTTAGTCGTGGCAGAACACGCTGCAGAGGTTATGGGAATTGAAAATGGTTAGGGATAGGGAAACGGGCTCATGTGTCTTCACATGCTCTCCCTTATTAGAAGTGCATTCGTCTCTGTGCCGACCAATGGTAGCACGGCATTTCTCATCGCGTCATCGCTGTCCAGGGACAGGAGGGACCTGCTCCGTCACGTTTTTATCAATAAACTCGCCGTTCAAAGGCCCCACACGCCAAATTTAAAATGCGCGCGCATTGAATTGCCGCTCATAATTAATTGCGTTAATTTTTATAACGCGTTAATTAGCAGTGTAATTAATTAATCTAATTAACGCATTAAACTGACAGCCCTGATAAGAACGCGTCAGCTCTGTAGTAACAGTTTGTCGTGTTGTCGATAGTTCGCGTATCCACGTGTATCACGCTGTATATCCACAGACTTTAAAGACCCCATGACATGGTACTTCTTGATGCTTTTATATGGCTCCTTAATGGTTCCCTAATACTGTAAATGAATCCTTCTTCAAAATCAACACTCAGTGCATGAGAGAGCCTCATGAAGACAGTCAGAGTCAAATGAGGAGGACAGAGATAGGCCAGAGCAGCGGGTGGGGGCGTGGCCAAACTCTCAGCTGTTGACTCGTTTTAGCGGTGTTTTATGCGCGAAGGAAGAAAGGAGAGGCGTTTCAATGAAAAAAATATGAAAAAAAATAAAATTAAACCACTGCTGTTTCAGAGGTTCGGAGGCTCAGATAAAGGACTTCCGAGCCTGGAAACACTCTCACGTGTCTCCAGGAAAATAAAAAAACGCATTTCGCATTGCGTAGCTCGTTTGCGGTCCAAACGGGAGGTGGAACTGCATTTGCATTTTTTCTTCAGTGTGACGTCAGAAAGTTTCCTTGTTCAGAATCGCCCGTTTGAGCTGTGTTTTTTTCAAACACAGAAAAGGATCACAAATGCTCAGTTTAGACATTTCACAACTTTTAGCCATGGGGGGCAGATTTTTTTAAAACATCTGCCTAAGACCTGGTTTAGTTCTGGTTTAGTCCTAGTTTAGTTCTGGTTTAGTCCTGGTCTGGTCCTGGTTTAGTCCTGGTTTGGTCCTGGTCTAGTCCTGCTTTAGTCCTACTTTAGTCCTGGTTTAGTTCTGGTTTAGTTCTGGTTTAGTCCTAGTTTGGTCCTGGTTTAGTTCTGGTTTACACTCCTACACATGTTCTAGTCCGACCACAGAACCATCTGCAGCCGGACTCAGGACCAGGACCAGGACCAGGACCAGGACCAGGACCAGACCAGGACCAGGACCAGGACCAGGACCAGGACCAGGACCAGGACCAGACCAGGACCAGGACCAGGACCAGGACCAGTACCAGGACCAGACCCGGACTAGGACCAGGACCAGGACCAGACCCGGACTGTCCCTCTCGTGTCTCTTATCTCGTCTTGTGAAATGGCTGAGTCAGACTTTTGGCCGTCTGTTTTTCCTCTGACGTTTTTTTGTTCTCTGAATTTAAAATCAAAACAATCCCAAGAATCCACATTTCACTTTCTCTTCTCACTTTTTCACTCACATTTTCATGATTTAAAGCTTCACTGTGGAACTTTTCACATGGAGGGTTCTTTGTTCCACAGTTTGGTTTGTGGAGAGGCTCAAACAAAAATCAGATCCTAAAATGATCAAAACTAGATCCTCATTTATCTCTGGACTCTGGACTCTTGAGTTTTTCTCTGTCTCTTCTGTGTGTGAGAGAAGAAGAGGAGTAAGAAGAGGAGGAGTAAGAAGAGGAGGAGTAAGAAGAGGAGGAGTAAGAAGAGGAGGAGGTGGAGGAGGAGGTAGAGGAGGAATAAGTCGTCTCTGGATCTCGTCACAAACACTTTTCTGTGACTCATGGCATGTTATTGTGAAGGAGCTGCTGTTTGAGATAAGATAAGACTTGATTGATCTCACACAGGAGAAATTTACTTGCCACAGTAGCTCCAGGACAGTTTGAACAAGAAAGAAAAGTGCATGCAGCAAGAATGGAATAAAGTAAGTAATAAGAAAATAAGTAATAATAATAAAACAGTAACTAGGAGAGTATATAAAATATTTCCCGTCTGGACTCTACAGTAGAATTATACAGTCTGATGGTGGTGGGGATGAAGGATCTGCAGTAGCGCTCCTTCTTGCACTGGGGGTGCCTCAGTCGGCTGCTGAAGGAGCTGCTCAGCTCCTCTACAGTCCGGTGCAGAGGGTGAGAGGTGTTTGTCCAGTACCCTCCTCTCAGCCACCTCCTCTACAGAGTCCAGAGGACAGCCCAGGACAGAGCTGGCCCTCCTGACCAGCTTATTCAGTCTTTTTCTGTCCCGCTCTGTGCTGCTCGGGGCCCAGCAGACGACAGCGTAGAGGAGAGCAGAGGCCACCACAGAGTCATAAAAAGTCTTGAGCAGAGGCCTGCACACTCCAAAGGACCTCAGTCTCCTCAGGAGGTGGAGGCGACTTTGGCCC